>JANHQD010001922.1:0-115462 GCA_024721195.1 Marasmius sp. AFHP31
TAGATAGTTTGCGGCGCTCGAGCGCTCGAAAATTTGTAATGCGGTGCACGGGCGTTCCCGAAAATCTGGTGCGCGCACACAATGTCTGCACACAAGCGTCTTTTCCCTCTGTCCATGCAGCTCAAGAGCTCTGACGGTAGGCACACATACCAGGGTGATCGGTCTTCCTTCTAAACTTTCCTTGCAGCCTTTTGAGCCATCTTTCAAGAGTTATACAATGCCTAATTTTCGACAATTTCCAGTCACGGTGATTGGTCGGCTGCAAAGAATGCTGGAAATCAGTCGTTGACGTAATTTCTGGTGGGCCCCACCTCACTCCACGCACCAGATTTTTCGAACCGCCCATGCACCGCATCAAGAATTTTCGAGCACTCGAGCGCCGCAAACTATCTAATGTCGCCGAAAAGAGTAACGTGGCAATTCCTCGGCGGGGGTGATACTCTCACACAGATCCAGCTACGATATCTACACACTTGTAGCTCAAGAGCGAGAGGCACTCCTATGACTTAGCTTTTATGTCTGGCACTGTCAACCGTATCATCTAGGCCCAGCCAAGTCGGGAGGTTATGAGGACAGCAGTCACTAGTTAGGCAGAAGCAAGAGTTAGGCACGAGCCTGCTCCTGCCCAATCAAGTGATTGCCGGATTGCCGCTGTGTGAGCCGCATCGCATCACGTACATTGATAGATGCATTTCTCCATCCAACCTCTATTGTCCTTCAAGGTACCAGCTGCAGGATAAAAGCCTATGGGGTTTATGGCAGGCGCTCAATAGTACACCGGGTCCCACCTATCGAAATTCGCCGCTTTCTCCCACTACCCAACCAATCCCTATCGTATCGCATCCCAGCTGCCTCGATGGACTCTTTCTTTGACCTCGATGAACTTCTCGCTGCGTCACCCTTCCCGGACGACCAAGGCCAAATCCCATCAGTTTTCAGCTCCGTTACAGTCCTGTGGCATAATTCCTCCAAGGCCATCGTCGATCCGCATCCTGCCTCCAGTGTCGTCGTCATTCCTGCTGATTTCGAGCGGGACGAGGGCGCTGTCATTACTGGTGGACAATGTATTGTGACATGACCGGCCTAACTTATTGCTTGATTTGATGGATCACAACCGCGTAAGTGCAGCCTCATTCTATGCTTCGGTAGCGCTCGACTGAGATGCAATTTATATCAGCTAGCCAGTGATCCCAACGATCTTGACCACTGTCTCTTGACCAATATCGCCAGGGCCGCCTCTCGGCATTCCGCTTCTGCGTGTCTCATGCGAAAGGACTTGAAATACGCATAGCTCTTCATCCCACCCGCTGTCTGCAGTCGCCATACTGCATGGACACCCTTACACTAGTCCCTCGTCCGGACACGAGGGATTCCCGCTCCTTACCACTTCTTCTTTATTTCTCTTTCCCGCGATCCTGACCCATATTGAATTGATTACACTCTCTACTGGTATAAGCAGTACGGAATCACTTCCTAGTTCTGCGATTCCTACTGGTAGAAGTATAACGTTGTATTATATGATAGTACCTAGTATGTATCGCTAAACAAGTTGCAAGGTGTACTCCAATATCATACCAATATTATATTCCTGCATGCTACAGTGATAATGATACGTCCTCAGGCTTTGTCTTGAGACCTGATCGAACGGGCCAAACTAGATTGAATTTCTAGTAAGCTATCGAAGAGGGAACACGAACGTCCCACTTCAAGGTTGGTAGCCCTATCCTTGGCGCTTAACGCTTTTTAGGCGCTTTTGCTATGTATTGATTATGTAAGCCAATCAGAGGTCAATAACCTTCCTAATTAGGACACTCGCCGTGCCGCATGTTTTCTTTTGTTCTGAAAGAACCCATTGTTGAGCCTCACGTACTTCATTCATCCTCAAATATGGCCACTCCCATTGTCCTGCGCCCTTATTCCCTCCCCCTTTGCCCTTCACTGTCTCTTCGTTTCACCCCCTCTTCACGACGACGACAATGACCATTTCTAAAGATCTCACCTTCCCTCTCTACCCCATCTTCACGGGCATAGGTTTCTTCCTATGTCTCATTCCTCTTCCATGGCATGTCCAGGCCATGAACTCTGGCACAGTGGCTTTTATGTTGTGGACGGCCGCCTTATGCCTCGTTAACTTCGTCAACTCGATTGTCTGGGCTGGAAATGTGAACAATGTTGCTCCCGTTTGGTGCGATATATGTACGTCTGACAGTTTTCGGCGTTGTGGACGATGCTAACAACTATGCAGCTGGACAGGTAATCCTCGGAGCGGCCACTGGCATCCCAGCCTCGATTTTGTGCATATCCAGACGGCTTTACCGTATTACATCCATCCGAACTGTTTCTGTCTCGCAAGCTGATGTACGTCGTCGCCAACCTGACACCGAGATCGAACTAAACTATGTTTATTCCGTCTAATAGAAAAAGAGAGCCGTTATTGAGGATATCTGTATCGCTGCCGGAATCCCAGCTATAATTCTTGCTCTTCGTGCGTACCTTCATTCTATTTGACTCGGCTGTAACCAACAATTCCGCTCGTTTTTTAGACACAATCGTGCATGCACATCGATACGACATATTGGAAGACATTGGATGCCATCCGGTCACATACAACACGCTCCCTGCCTACTTCCTGTATTTCATGTGGCCAATCGTGCTGGGTTCCGTCTCCCTTGTCTATTCTTGTGAGTACATCACTTCTCTCGCGCGACATCACTCTCAGTCGTCTTCAATCCTCAAGGCCTGAACCTTCGATCGTTTTACATTCGTCGGCTTCAGTTTGCTCAATTCATGAATTCAAACACCTCTATGAACATGTCGCGCTATCTGCGACTCATGATTCTCTCTGTCGTCGACATCCTCTTCACGATTCCACTCGGGGCCTATGTCGTGTACATCGGAACTCATGGAGTCGACCTCCAACCTTGGATTTCTTGGGATGAAACCCATTTTAACTGGCTCAGGGTTGTTCAAGTTCCTGCATTCATCTGGCGAAATGATGCATCGTTCCAGATCAGCATAGAGTTGAACAGATGGTTGTCTGTGTTTTGCGCGTTTCTCTTTTTCGCCCTGTTTGGGTTCGCCAGCGAAGCGAAAAAGAATTACAGGACTGCGTTCTGGTGGTGTATGAAACCATTCGGATTCCGCCCCACGCAAACCAAGAAGGGTGTCGCTCAACTTCCTAAGTAGGCTTCCGCTTTTTCTGTTGAGCTTATGCAATTGCTGATTGACGCTTTCAGGGTCAAACCACCTGCGACAAATGATTCTCTACCAATGTACATGCAAAACATTCAAGTCCCCACACTCGCCACTTCCACAACTGCTTCTTCCGCAGACGCTACGCATGTTGAAGGGTCCTTTGCAGATTACAAGGCAAAGGGTTCTCTCTCGTCTTCTCCTCCATCACCTTCAGCCCCACCAGCCTACCAATATGATGTTGAAGAGGTCGACAGATCGGACGCGTCTTCACTATCCAGCTATACGTCTTCTGGCTCTTTCGTATCCCTTGCAGGGACAGAGCATGTTCGTAACTCAACCTACACCGTCGAGGTGTCAATTTCCAACACCATATATCCTTCCTCGTTGAATACTCATAATGATCTCGATGTACCCGCCTCGCCCACTTCACCATTGTCTCCCATCACTCCGGACACGCTTTCCACCTCTGCCGATGCTCACGACAGGCTACAGACGCCAGCCCCCCTTTCCAGGGCTCAGACGCCATTAAGCGTCGACCGCACCCGCACCCCGACGCCCATCCCGAGCGGACCACCTGCTGCCATCCTAGCTGCTTCCTCCGATCCAGCCCAACGTGTGTATCTCACAGAAAGCTACCACCCGTCCCAGCTCCCGTTTGCGCGACCGTCACCGCCCCCATTCAACGAACTTACTTTTCAAACCTTCTCAGCGCAGCCTTCTTCCACCCCTGGAGGTGCGAGAGAAAACGCGCCTATCGTTATCACGGTGCACAAGTCATCAGATAGTCTCTGAGCAAGATATCAGAGTAATTGCCGCGAAACCGTTTCCTCCATCATGCCTGTCTTTCCGTCTTTGTACTACATTTCTGCCTTAGCCGCAATACCCACAGTCTCTAGAAGAAGACGTTCTCTCATTCAATTTGGGCTCCATCCTCGAAAATAACTCTTGCTGTATCTATACACCTCTTTCTTCGTCCCGGTTTTTCCTCTACGAACTCGTCCATGTCATGATCTAGTTACCTTACTTGATTTCGTTGTAGTAGTATCTCTGCCAAGGCAAAATTAGCACAATACCTTCAGTGGGCTACCGTAATCGTTACAAATAAAACCTGCGATTTTCTTGATAGAAAAACACTTTCCGAGCGCGTCCAGATATAAGAAGCAGGAGAAAGCAAAGAAACTTTCCACGAATGCCACGAAATGCCACATTCAATTCTGTAATAGATTACTAAAATCACGCCGTGTAACCAAACATGGCAAAACAAAGGAAAATGAGCGCGCAGCTAATTTTTTGCCGCTGACCACTATTGGCATTACGGAACAATGCCACATCCACCTCATTGTCCCAATAGTATATAACATATCAAGTCCAGCTCTTACTTCCTCAACTTTGGCTGTTATCTCGACGCGCATTCCTTGACTTCGTTCCAATTCCGAGCAGCTTCTGCCTCTCTCAACCCTACCAGCGCGATACCAGCCTCTTAACCTCACACTCACGCCAACACCCTTACCTCGTTTTTACAATCGCAATGGACCGCTTCGACCAGATTGCTGACTTGTCCTCCTTCCTCTTTGACTCGGACATCGAGGGCACTCCCGCCAATACCCTCTCTCAGTCCTTCCTTGAGGTTCCCCGTTCGCTGGCGTCGTCGGCGTCAATCACAGAGCACCCGATATCCTTACCAGTCGACCAAGAACGGGACGAAACCGCTATTCTGCAGGGCGGCTACTGCGTCATTGCCTAATTGGCGGCGCTAGTTCCGCCATGCTTAAATTATGGGTTAACTTATCTTGCGGACTCTTGAGTCGTTCTGGGTGAGTTCTCGCCGGCGTTCCTAGCACTCCAATCAGTTGTTGACCTCACCATTACAGAACTAAGATGGAACATCGCTCAGAGTCCCGCTCGTAATGGGCTACCTTCCCTCTCCATGCGCTGGTTGCACTCCACCGCGAAATCCCCTCCCACATCCTCGATCTTCCCAACCTTTCGTTCGGGCTTTGACAGTTCGACCGTCATCTCCTCCAATACTCTCGGAAACCTCATCCTCTCTATCAACCGCTCGTTCAGTGAACGGCCTTCCTGTCATTCTTCCCACCCTCTCAGCTCGTTTATGGGCGCACTCTTTTCAGACCCCTTCTTTTTCAGCTCCTTTCCTTTCACCTGTTTCGCTCGTCTTCTTGTCTCTCGTACAATACGGGTACGATTCCAAACCCCGTGATGATTTCCTTCTCTCTATCTATCTCGACTCGTTGTATCTTTACCGACTCGTCTCTATTATTTCTTCGATTTTCTTGTATCTAGTTAGCCACGGTTCTGGGTAGATATCTAGTTTACGATTCCGACTAGGATACAATTGTACGATACCAGTCTGTTATTTCGTCTCTCAACCTTTCCGTCTAGTCCCTCAATGCGCCCTTCAAGCTCAGATTCAAAGAACAATGCGAACCTCAAGCACAAGATCCGGCGTACAAACAATGGGTGTTTGTATTCCACCAAGATTCAAGGACAATATGACAAGTTCATCGAAGCCAAACAAGCGATGTTTAGGTGCCACAAGATTCTGTCAAGTCCAAAGAGACCGCGTATTTGCCTAAGACAAGTGCCTTCAAGACTTTGTTTGCAAACACGGGAATAGTACGAAGCGCCCAATACAAACCAGAATCGAGCCCGAGCCCAAATAGAAGACGGAGAACAATCTCCAGACGGTTGAAACTCGTCGAGTCAAACAAATTTGCGTGCCACAAGCTTCTGTCAGGTTCAAAGTACAAGAAACCACGTATTTGCTCACGACAGGTGCCATCAAGACCTTGTTTACAAACGAAGGAACAATACGAAGCGCCCAATACAAACCAGAACCCGAGCCCAAGCCCAAATAGATGACGGAGAACAATCTCCAGACTGTTTGGACCCCTCGTATCATAACAAATTTGCGTGCCACAAGACTCTGTCAAGCCCAAAGAAGAAGAAAGTATGTTTGCATTTCACCGAGGCGGAGGGAAGGACAACGCGAAGCGCCCAAATAAAAACCGGAGCTTGATGACGCAGAACAATTCCTTCGTTGTTTGCGCTCGAGTTCCCCGCGGTCATGGTGTTTGGGATATGTGTATGTCACCTTCGCCGAGTCAAGAAGGCGACAAAAAACAAGGCCGCCGCCAGTCAGAAGGACTCCCGTCCAAGACTTCCCGAGTACTGCGCGCTTACGGAACAATGCGAGATGGCGGGTCTTGTGGCATTCTTCGGAACCTCCATACCACATAGGCTCAGAAGTACACATACCACACGACTAACGAGTGAAAAATGCAGCTCAACCAGTTTTGATTATTGTCCTGTGGCACCGAGCGTGGGTACGGGAGGAGTCATCTCATTGTTCGACGAATGCGGATGATTCAAGGAAAAAAGTTTTGCACGGAAGGGATTCGACGGAAACATGACCTTGTTCCGTTTTTGTAATGCTTGGAGAATGCTGGGTGTGCCATGACTTGGTGAAGACGGCCCAGGGAGCAATTCGAGTCGTGGGAAAATAGTGGCGGTAACTCCCGAATTGGGCGATCGTTCAGTGTGGCTTGCGCCCACATGGATCTACAAGACCTGGATGGCTTCTCTGTGATACCAGCGAGTTCTGGCTCAGGTAAAAACAATATCAAGGGTGAAATCTAGCTCGTCTTGTGCTTAGTACTTGGGGGTGTTTCTGCTAAAAACTACAGCATCACCATCTATCACCTCGATTTCGCCCACTGCTACCGTTCAGCGCATCTACTTTCCATATTTCCACAAGTCTACTCAAGAACTATTTGTCTGACTCATCACTGTTTTCTTGAAGCTACTTGCGCATCGCAACATCCAGTGTATCCACATCAACCACCGGCAATCATCTTTCCATTGACGCACGCGCCCGGAAGTGACTTCATTACGGTTGCCGTACTGGTGAGCGGGATTCTGAAGACATATCTCTGAAGCTTAGGATAGCAATCCAGTTTCTGGCTTTCACCGAAAGCTCAGGCTTTAAAACACCATTTTCTCTTGTGTCAAATCCACAACTCACGAATCAATCTCAAGTCGGGCATTATTACTCGTCGCAAAGCTAGACGCGCAATTTGCTGTACACGGGACTCGTTCCACTCAGCTTTTATCCGTCTTATAGACGCAAACGTGAAGACGACCGATACTGTCTCGAGCCAAGGGAAGTTGACGAAGACGAAGTCGCAAGGGGAAGTCGTGGGAAGTAGTGATAACTCCCGAACTCTTTGATCATTTATTATACCTGACGCCCATAAGGATCCACAAGAGCCAGATGACGTCTTCAAACTTCAAATCCGACTGAATCAGCAAAAAGGCGAGTTGCCTTTCTGCTTATAGTTTATGCAAGACAAATCACATCATTATTGAAAGTTCAAGGCTATTTCGTACAGGTACAACAAGGGAAACTTGCGGAAGCGTACGCAACCGCTAAGATTAATCGCAGGCGCAGACAGACTGAGACGAAGAAAGAAAATTAGAGATAGGGGTGTCCGTAAAGGAAGACTTGGTGGGAGATATCTCGAGCGTTTAGTATCCCTTGCCACCGCCATATCCGCCATGACCGTATCCGCCTCCGTAGCCTCCGTGTCCCCAACCACCGTAGCCTCCGTGGCCACCATATCCGCCATGGCCTCCGTACCCGCCGTGTCCTCCGTATCCGCCTCCGTATCCTCCTCCATATCCGCCACCGTAGCCTCCATTGTTGCCGTAGCCGCCACCATAACCGCCTTGCTCTTCACGACGGTAGTGTCCGCCGTAGCCACCACGGCCTCCTCCGTATCCGCCATGTCCACCACCGTATCCACCGCCGTACCCTCCGCGTCCACCCCCATATCCTCCGCCATAACCACCCTTCCCGCCGCCGTATCCGCCGTTTCCGTAGCCACCATGGTTATCTTTGCCACCATTTCCATACCCACCATGGTTGTCCTTTCCGCCATTGCCGTAGCCACCACCGTGGTTGTTGTCCTTCCCTCCGTTCCCATATCCTCCATGGTTATCCTTACCGCCGTTCCCGTAGCCGCCATTGTTGTCTTTCCCTCCGTGATTGTCTTTTCCTCCATTGCCGTATCCTCCTTGGTTGTCCTTTCCACCGTTATTGCCCTTGTCGCCGCCATAGTTATCGGCAGCGGCGGCCTCATCACGAGCGTAGTTCTGGTGATGAGGTGGTTTGGTCGGATAGTGAGGGGGCTTAGGGTCGTGGTGAGGCGGTTTGGGAGGGTAGTGAGGAGGCTTGGGGTAATGAGAAGGCGGTTTCCAGAGTCCCTGTTCGTCACGCTCAGCGACGTCAGGCTCAGGGGACTAAAAAACAAGCTTAGTGCTGCAAGAAAACATCACAAAGATCCAAGCGAGCATACCCTAGCTTCAACGTTAAGAGCTTGAACGCTCGTCGTCGCGAGCAAAAAGAGAGCAATGAGCTGGGGAACTGAGAAGCGCATTCTGTTGGCTTTGGCTGGAAAGAGGAGACTGGAGGCGAAACACGATGTAAGAGTAGGTGAGTACTGAAGAAAGCTCGACGACTCACCGAGCTTTTTATCCTACACTAAGCAACCAGAAGCCGAATCGAGGTAAATGGACTTCTTCATCGAGTCAAAACAGCTATATGGTCATTTGAGGTTTTTACGGTCATGTTGAGGTTGAGAGTGACAAAGCCGAGCCTTTCATTACACTCATTCTCGATTTCAAGTCCAGAAAAGTCGATAGAGAGAGCCAGATGGAAGCAATGAGTGCGATGGTCGTGGTTACAGGTCAAGGCGCGTTGTTTGTTCACTGTTTGGCGCGAAAAGTGTAATTGGGCGCTCGATTGGCGCTTCTTCCCTGACTACCACGACGGTTTTCTGAGCTGCAGACTTCCTCAATTCACCAAGCTCTCAGAAAGCTTTTCAACAGCCAAAATCCACGAAGACTCTTACGATGCGTCAAATACACGACTTATTCTATCGCCAGACATACTCAAAACGTACTGGTAGCTGCAACTGGCTGTTCGGTTCCGCTCGCAAGGCAGAATTTCTGAATTCTCATTAATTCGTTCCCTTAAACGGGACTTCACACATTATTCCATGGTGGAATAGAAATACTTAATACACAGCCTCTGGTTGCGAGGCCAACGATACGGAAACGAGCTTGTTGCTTTGGTGTCTTTGTCTTTGCTTCTCTCGGTATCCACTCATCCATGTCCTTTAACCACCAAATTATCGCTCTAGGTTTGATGGTCTGCTGTCGAGCCCCGGTCTATCCCTCTCTCTCTCTCGAGTTCCTTGCCCTCTTCCTTCCTCCAAGACAAGTCCTCACCGGCACCTTGCGTCATTCTACCGCCTAGCGACGAAATATGACCGCCTTCTCCGTTTCTGACACCGGGAGGACGACAGAACGCCTCCGAACAAGTGTCATGTCATCCTCGTACGAGCGATGGCGACCTCCCGCTTCTAGGCTCGACACTCACCGCTAGTCGAGGTGTACAATGTTGCTTGATTCTCGTTCATACATGGGTTGATTACTCTGGAGTTCTCGGCCTTGGCACTTGAAGGGGACCATCGAGGCGAAATTTACTTCTCGAAGCCAGATCTTGGTCCTACAACACTGTAAACGGCTATACGATTCACCTTCAAGTTGACTTTGCATTTATCACAGATCGAGGACGGGAATGAATCGGTGCCGGGGGTGCGAGGAAAGTGTCATCGACTCATCGATGCCGCCAAATACCAAGTTGCTGCGATCGTCAGTCTGACATTAGTCTGCTCTCCATTAACGCTGAGCTACACCAGAAGGCCATCAGTGTGAACCCAAGATCTAGATCATGACCAACGCACAATCTGCTCTTCTGTGTCGTTTCGTGTCGGGAGAACTTGCGTGTGCTGTGGAAGAGTAGGCGTGTCTTACGCTACATGCTGAACACAATGCCCGGGATCGATCCGAGCTTACAGGCAGCTAACTACGCTTTCCACCCCGGGACGGTTCTGTCTTCCCACTTGCGAGCAAGCGGACAACCAGGTATGTCCCCACATACATCTTCTGTGGTGGAATCGCGATTCTGGAAGACGCCCTTGCAGGAAACTGTAATTGATGGGCGAAACCCGGAACGGCATGCATCACGCACACACGTTTTGGATACTACCGCAAGAATCCTGCACATGCTACGGTCAAAGCGCCCAAGGTGAAACCGCATGTTTCTCTGTACGGCGTTGGCCATGGGGCGAACTCCAACCTCAGCGCCGCATACTCCCGCGCTCCGAATCTTTCAATTTCGATGTCGAACAACTTGAGTGTCATTCAACACCGAGATCAACCTTCAAGCGAACCTCGAAAGGCGTTCGCATCCGCTCTTGGCATGTAGGTAGGACTTATTGATTCGTTTTCTCATGCGGAGCCTCATAATATACTATCTTAGGTGGAACAGAACAATGAACAGACGACGATTTTGATTCAACAACAATGGTACGTAGTACACGACAGGCAAGTATTGTACAGAATTCTGAAGCTAATTGTGGTTTTGTGATTTATTTCATAGACGACATACGAAAAGGAAAATCGGTACCATATTGAACGGCACACTTTCAAATTCTGGAACGCACTGGGAAGGCATGACCTGTGAGTTGTGGCTACGAAGTCAGCGAAAGGGATGGCATGACAAAGAAGATGGAGACTCACTTCGTGCCACCCAACAAACCAGATCACTTGGCTTCTGACCAACCAATGATAGAGTTGACCCGGAGATGCCAGCCATAGATATATTTGTAACGTTCCATGGGCTGGTCGTCTCCGGTCGACGACTCGATGTGTGGCAAACTCCCGGCAGGAATTTTCTGCCTACTAGCATTGCTTGGGTCTGGCGCGCCGTCCGCCAGAAGTTCTGGGAAGGAGAATTTGATTTGGGCGTCCCTACGGAAGACGAGACAATGGCCCGAGCCCCCGAAGTGGAACATTCCAATCTCCTGCCCAGTCTTTACCTCCTTTCCTACCAAGTCCTGTGCAGCTTTTATGTCACACGTCGAAACCTCCGCCATCCCAATCCCAATGAAACATAACAGCCCGATCCTGGGATCCTTGGCACGAATCCAAATCAGGGCACGGGTGGCGACGAACGTCAACCAAGGCTGAGATCGAAGGTAAGCGCCAAAGGGAACACCTGGTTTGAGATTCGACCCCGGCTCATCGGCGGGTGCGCCATCGTCAGGTAAAGCAGAGTAATAGGCCCCGTTCACTACTTCTGCCTTCACGATGGTGCCATCTACAGGGCTATGCCAGCGGTGGTAGTCCTGGGGGCTGAGGAACGTTTGGTAGACCGACCCACCGACGAACTCCTCGGCCGAGGGGTCGCGGTTGAGCATATCGTACAAGGAGTATTGTTGGGCCTTGAGCCAGAATTTATCGTGAAGTCGAACGTTCTCGGTGATGCGAACGGCAGTAGATTCGCATGCGTGATGAATGACGAGACCCGGATCGATGTCTCGCGGCACGTCATAATTGATCGGCAAGTCGCGAAGGTCATGGATTGGACGAGCACCTTCCTTCAAACGCCTCACGAAGAAGTCGTCCCAGGATGTGAACCCATAGCCCTTGTCTGGATCTTCATTACGAACGATGAAGTTATTGGTGAACACGCCGCGACCCTTCGACTGGAGTTCAGCCAGCGAGTATTTGCTGAACCAACCCTCATCGGTCGTGTTAAGGGTCTTGTTGGAGTTCTCGGTAGTAAGGTATTCACCCCAGGCGTTCAGTAGGTTACGCATGGCGTTGTTGAAGTCAACGTTTCGGAATAGGTCAAAGCCAGCCAACGTATTGTTGAGGAGGTCCATCATGACATAGATGGGAACCCCGACAGGTTCACCGATTGGTTTCTGGTTGTTGTCCTTAGCAATGTAGAACTTCGGAGGACCGCTCAAGATAACGTCGAGTTTTCGAAGCATATCTTCCCAGTCCTTAACCTAAGAAAGACCCGTGAAAATGGGAATGCGGAAAGGGAAAGTGAGATCGTACTGAGTGTTCGTATTGGTACTGGGGATCAACTTGGACGAAGATCTCCTGAACAAGATCGTACAAGATTTTGTTGCTCTCGATAGCCTGCTTGAACTCCTGTACGGGCTTCGAATAGTCTTGGCCTACTAACTGGGCGGCTTGCTGAGTTAAATCCGCAAAGAACGCCAGGTAAATCTCGCGGTGCTCTGGAAGATATCCGGTATATTGCAGTAAAGGTGGCAACTTGCCATCAGGGTGGCTGGAGTAGGGACCGCTCCTGACTTCTTTGCGATATGGAAATGTCGGTCCGTCTGCCATGGTGCTTGAGCTTATGTTAGCGTGAAGCTCGACCATGACACCATGAACAAACTTACATGACTTGAGAGAGTTCTTATTCCTTGTTTACGGTGCAACGGTGGGGAGAATTGAAGGGACTGGTAAAGATCGTTGGGCCGACTCGGTGCTCCTTTATACGAATGCAAAACCTTGCATAAGCCTGAAGCGTGGCAGAAGTCTATGGTGATTGCATACTCACCTGGTACATATTCAAAGGTTCTTCACTTCTTTTGTCGTAGGTAATCGGGCCCAAGCCCGGCCGCATCGTATCACAGTTGATCGAAGAGTGCAATTTTCATCTACGGCGGAGGGGTGGAGGGTGTTGTCATTCACCTGCCACCTCAAGAGTTCCGTTACCCTCGTCCCATGGGATGACGGGGATGTAAAACCTCGGTATCCCTAACAGGAATATCATCCAAACACCTGTTCCGAGACCTCAATTGCCTGTATCTGTCTGTGAAGCGAGCAGTCAACGTGCCACCTGCTCACGTAGTATAGAGTTTTACTTACCAGAACGACTGGTGCATGTCAAGCGCTCGTGATTCGGCTGTCCTACAATTACACAGAGCTTTCGAGAAGATAGGTCACTAGATGACTTATTGCCTAGCATACGACGTACCATAATCAAAGCTGATCGTCTTCAAGTGAATCAGTAGGCGGTGACACTGAGGCGCGCCTACAAGCGTCCGACTGCCAACCCCTTCTACAACTTCCATTGCACGTCCAATCGATATTCTCGTACTCCGTTGGCAAGATCGCAGAAATGAGCGCGAGTACCAAGTCGCATGCTACACCCCAGATTTTGAAATCGAGAAAGGTTGAAATATATTACCGGTGTGCTTCAAGTAATTACCCCATCAGCGCCACCTCCACTCACACGTCGGAGCACGTCGGTGAAAGCTACCCCACCCTGTGAGTGGCGCTTGCGAAACTCCATAGATCACCGGAACCAAGAAAAGAAAAACGGAGATAAGATTTCGCCGAGCGAAAGGGCTTATAAGGTTCTTTACCTCTATCACATTTCCGAACGGCGTCATCATTCAGGCCGCCTCGTTCAATTCGGTACACGAGAAGTCATCTTGAGCATCATCAGTTGCTTCACGCCAAAATACAAGGATAACGTGATACCTGCCCTGATATCGAGAAATTTGGGTATTCGCGGGGAACGTTGTCGTTCAATCCAGGCCTGCAATGCAATTCGGAAGAAGGGTACGGGGTATTTTAGCGCGTGTTCAAATGATACCTAGAGAGAAGAAGGTGGTAGAGGTGGTGAACATTCTGTTGAAAGCGGATGTACCATCGTTGTCAAGCTATCCTCCTACTCGCCGAGTGTCGTCCCGGCTGTTTGCGCATTCTGTCTTCGTCACAGGCCTTGACATTGCGGTTTTTAGGATCCGGATTCCGAGGTGATATTTCGGTGAACTCGATGCATTCGTAACCGAAATGTACTGTGAGAGCATTCTGAGTGTCTCTGGATAAATGTTCCCTTCGTCCTATAATGGCATATCGCTCATCGATGTGACAATCAGCATGAAATCTTCGGAGGGCTGTAGGAGGGAAGGTTGTGGTCCCGAAGAAGACGAAGACTTGGGATATGGTATTCAACCAAAGAGAGGTCACGTCTCCGTGGAACTGCAGGAGCTAGTGCTGCTTCACTGGAGCTCTCATGTCAAGAGCCGAAAGATAGGAGACATACGAGTTAGGAATGAACATATGAGCCCTGGTCTGAGTGGCGTATCGATCTCGGTCATAGGCAGGTCGACCACGCTGGCTGCTGGTGCACAGAACATTACTACGATACGTCGTTCATGTTAATGGCTAGTGTTAATAGAGAAGGAGATGCACGAGTACATAGAATTGAGCATATTGAAACAGGGATATAATATGAATAATTTGAAAAGTGAAGCACTTTTGCTGTAGCACTTCATTTACATGGTCACAATTTTGATCTCGCATTAAACGGCACGTTTATCTTCACATCCAGAGAGATGCATTAGTCAACTACAGGGTAGAAGCAAGGCGGGAGCCACAAAGGAGGTCATGGTCTCCCTAAAGGTCATCGCAGGTAGTAGGTAGAATGGGGGCTCAGAGATTCAGAAGTAGTATACGTATTAGCTGAGCGAGTAGAGGCGACAAACGTGGATTATGGGGTCTTCTCAAGCTTCCGACTGAGAGCCCTCGAGCCTCAAGCCTTGACTGATCAACAAGACGACTATGGGAGGTGCGTGGACAGAGTATGGGTCGGGAAGAGTTGTGGACAGACCGTATCCATCTCGTGTTGGGAGTTTGCTGACTAGCCTGTAGTTGAGTTTTCGTCGCTGTCAGTCAAGTTTTCGCCACCATCGTCGTTCGCCGGCGAGTTCTGAAGTCAAGACGCCGTCAGTGTCTGAGGAGGCGATAACCCAGGTGGCACGCTGATATCAGTGGGGAAGTGCCGGGCTTTGGACGGACGTGAGGCTCCAACGATTGTCTACTGTTCAGAAATTTATCGTTCATGGCGAAGAGGGTAGCAGAACGCCAATTTTGAGGAATGGTGATGATGTTAGTGGTGGTGGTGAATATCTGCCCCAGCAATTCAGATCATTCAATTCTGTTCGGGGTGTGAGTACTGGCGCTTATCTGGCGCTTCTTTCCTGACGACCACGACCTGCTTTCTGAGCCCCGGACTCCCTCAGCCCAGTACGCTTTTTGATGTTCTTAATTCGCCAAGATCTGTGAGAAATTTCACGAAGGGTCGACTCCTCGCTCCGTTCTGGAACTGAGCGCTCTCCAAATACCCCAGTAACCGGTGAAGGTGTTCACTACCGCTATTTGCTTTGAAGTAGGCAAATTTTGATTAAGCCATCTCCTCATGCGAAGGCTCGCATTATTCCATTCTTGATTGAATGAAACTATCTCTTGCGCCACCGCTCGTTTTTCTTCGGGGCCAATGGCCGCGTACGGAAACCATCCGACCCGCCTAGGTGTGCCTGTTACTGTAGTACCTTTGCTTCTCTCGGTAGCCACTCCTCCATGCTCTTTGATCGAATGGTTACTCTTTTGTTGCTCTAGCCGAATGGATCCTGGTTGAACTCCGTTCTGGCTCTCTCGGGTTCACTTCCTTCCTCCAATCTCGCATGAGAAACCACAAGGGAAGACAAGTCCTCACCGACACCTTGCGTCATTCAACTGCCTAGTGTCGGAATACGACCTTGCGTTCTCACGCTGCTGACACCGGGAGGGCGACATTTAACAAAAAATTTTATGTCGTCCTCGCACGGGCGATGGGGGACCTCCCGTTTCTGGGCTCGGCATTTGCCGACGTCGAGGCATCTGGTGCTCGAGAATTCAAACATGGTTAATGACTCTAGGCTCTAGATGACTCTAGGCTCGAGATAAATATTCCTTCTTGCGGCTGAATCTTGTGCCTGAGGCGATGATGTTTCGTCATATGTTCATGTCCTTCGAGTTCACCTTGAACGACTGTCAAGGGGGTTGAGGAGGCGAGGAGGGGGTCACCAACTCAACATGGCCCACACGAGAGGGCAAACAACCCTACTCGTCAATTTCAAGGTTAATAGCTATCCCATGGGTCCGGAAGCTAATGATTCTTTTCGTTGTATTTTTTATCGTCAAAAACGATTCTCACGCAACTAGAAGCTACCAGATGATGCAGCAACCGTCAAGTCCTCCCATAAGAGGATGTCAGGCAGGTTGGTCCAAACCGACATGTAACTCTTCTTGAGAGGACTTCTAAATTCTTTTTTTATAGTCAACTCACTTGACATCAAAATGCCTACAATGTAAACAAGGTGCTAGGTGAGCGGTGTGCATTTGGGTCATCTAGACTCACAGTTGCTATCTTGGACGATAACATTAAGTAGTCGACTGTCGCTCCGAATGGACTCTCCGCAATGTGCATTAGTCAATGCACGAGAACATGTGAAGGATGTTGATGGCTGGTTTGTGGTCCTCGTTCGAAATCGCTGCTCACATTCGCACGAGTTTACCGATGTGAAAAGGACATGCGCTTTGGTCCGCCACTTCGATGTTTGCAGACTCTCTCTCGCCGAAGATACAAATGGAGCTGCATGATTTCGAGCAACGACATAACTGGTAACGAATATATTTACTTATTGACCGGTAGCAAACATCTTGCTGTTTGAAGCTTGAGCTTGAACGACCCCGAATCTGTCTCGCACAACATGACTCTAGAATCCTTGATCCCCGCGAGTTACAATCGCGATCTACGTACTAGCGCTAGTCAAATGTCACCCTCATACGTATGTGAGAGGGCTCAAGCTAAGGATTACATTAATCAACACTGACAGCATGGAGCAAGCGTCAGGCATATTTCATTCCCGTGCCATGGTACCCCACATGGTCGATCATGGTCTATTTTCGGCAATAGAACTCGAATGATCTCCATCAAGCACTCGACACGGAATGTTCGCTTTGTCCTCACTCGAACTGTATTTGACGGGGCCCGTAAGGATTGAATACTGCGGTGTAAGCGGGATTACCGAGAACCAGCAAAGGATAACTCCCGGAACTATAGTTACGCCACTTCCTAGACCTCTCGGTCCCTGAGCCTGGCCTGATGACTGATTCGTATGCTTGAGCCGACCGTCCATCTCGCAGCGTATTCTTGAGAACGTGCGGGTTGAAACGGAGTGAGTGCATGCCGTCGAGGAGAGCGATCGATATGAAGATGTATCTCATGGATGACCAGCTCGTGGATCTTGAAGGTGACCCAAAATGAGGAAGTAAAGGCACGGTTTGATGGATCGAAGGTATATTGTCGTTGTCACTATCGGGGGGTCTACCGATGTATACGAGCGGCGAGCGGCGTCAAATTATTGAAAAAAATTCCCAGGAGGTCAAAGCAAGACTCACCCAATTGAATGGCATGCTATATCTGTTGGCCGGAGATCTTTGTATCTGCGGACCTTGGTGTCAAAGCGCCTGTGCATGTCAAATGTCAATCCGTGAGTCCGCGCGCGCGCAGGGTCTTCGTCGATTTTAAATGTACGATGGTCAATGGGCTTCATCGAAGCTTGAAAGGAAGAAGGTATAGCCATAGTGCCAATCACTCAGGATCCAATCAGATTTTTTTGCCACCGCAGCTAGTGGAATTCCGCCTGTCTGCGAATGCTCAATATTGCGACACCCAATTCAAATTCTCTGACGCCGAAGAGCAGAATCTCGGGTCTTTTCAATCTCTCCTGCCAAATACCCCAGTTCAGTGGACGATAGTTTCTCGAGAGCTCACCCTATGTGAGTGTTTGGGATCCTGAGTATGAAAGGCTCGACCTCTTCATCTCGATTTGAGTCTGGTCTCCCGAGTTCACAGAGACTTCGATCAACGATAATATCTTGTAGTAGTAGCTGCTTCTATTGAGCCATTGATCAAGTGTGGCAACGACAGGCTTACCGAGTTCAGCCCAAGAAGTGAAAAAACAGCTCCGGAAATTGGAATAATTGTCGAAAAAAACATCCGATCGTCTTCGAGTTCCAGTCAAACCAAGTCAAAGCCCAGTGATATGGCTGGTGAAATGAGCAGAGGGGTATAAACCAGCGTGTCCTCGCAACTGTTGAGGTAGCCGATGCGTCCGGTACCCGCGAAATGGTGGCGCTAGAGGGAACGAGAACTTACAACTGAGTAAATATATGATTGTCTAATTGTTCCGTACCCAGCACCGGTCCTTCCTAATTCCTTCGCCAGGAAGGTAGGTCTTATCGCGCTTGGATACTGTATCAAAAAACCGATTCCGCTTCCTCGATCTCCTCGATTTTAATCACATCCCTTTCGCTTGCGGCGCAGGTGAAGATCCTTTCAGCGGCCCGAAGCAGTAGCTCTATGACTGGTATTCACTGAGAAAAAAGCATCAGAATCGTTCAAGTAGAATCCGAACGTTTTTACGAACACGCACCCAACACCCACATCCTATCCAACCCTTGGACACATTCGATTAATATCACTCGTTAGGTTGTGAGTTTGGACCGTCGAGAGAAAGAGGAGGTTCAATGGGAGTGGTTTGACGATGAGGGTCAGAGTGCGAGAAAGACACCGACTGGTCGATGGTGACGTAACCAATAAACACTCTACTTCCGGCGACGACTCTCTTCGCATCCACTTCTAAATTCATGACGTTTCCGAGCAGCCGCGCCTCCTACGACTCCGCAATTGCAATTTGAGTGTTGATCTAATTCATAGTATTGTTTGAAGAACGACGAGGAGGGGAAATCTTACATTAATAATCCACCACAGGCACCCATTTTCTCTACTTTCGGGGCTTGGACAGAACAACGGTCTAAGTTGAAGACGTTTCTTGATCATCCGTCATCGAAAGCAAAACAAAACGGAGGATTGGTGCTCGGGTCCCCAGGCCAAACTTCAACTGAAAACGTAGACCAGAAATGATTGGGTGTGGAGTGGAAAACTGTAGAATCCTCTAGGTACGTGTTTGTTAGGAAAGAAGAAACGGTCGAATTTGCGACGATTCAATCCATTTTGTTTCAGCACTAGTGACTATTCGCAGGGCTACTGCGCAGTGCTACTTGTACGTTGAACGCGACCCAAAATGGACGCATCTCCAATGTTCCACCAACCGTGGGATACCGGCCTGTCAGCGCACGATGGATACACAAACGCCCACACGTACAATCCTTATCCAAACTCCTCACAGCACTTTACATAAAGCCCCCAGAGATGCGCAGCTCGGCTCTTCCACAGCCATCAAGCAGCTCTCAACAAGTCGTTCGCCACTCAAAACGGGCGTACGCTGCTCGGATAGGCCTCAATTGTGTGTCAGCTGGAACTTGGAAGGATTTAGGTTAGCTGAGGTGCGTCGTCGTGCTGCAATACCGTGATCAATAACTCAGATTCCCGTTAATATAGACCAATGCCATCATCGTCAGCGAGCACAAGCCCACCCCCGTATTCTCCGGTCGATCCGCAGCGCAGTTACGCAGGTGCTCGCAACGGACATAGAGGGTCATCTCACCAGGGAAACTCATGGACTGGATCGTCAAGGAATCAGCCAAATAGGGACACACCTCAACACCGTCACCACCCCCACTATCATGCTTGCAATCACCAGCCAGTACGCAACAATACTTCCGTGAATGTGACCTTGGTCAATCAGAATACACCCTTACTCTCTCACCCGGAGTCTCAACAATTAGAATGGCCTCAGAGCCCGTCACTGTTCACGTGGGGCCTTATCTACAAGCTCACTCTATTCCTCGCTGGTGCCCTCACCTACTGTTTCTTCCAGCGTTACTCTTACACTCACACAACATGGACAAACCTCACCGCCTTTCCAAATTGCACCTCCATCGGCACTCGAACTTACACGGCTCATCTCGTCGACATGCCCGAAGGCTTCCACCCAAACAGGTTCTGCTCGGATATTCCCATCACCATCCACGGACGAACTATTCCACACCCCGTTTCGTGTCACTCTGAACCCTTCCAGTGCCAGACCTATGATCATGGCGGCCAGCTCCGAAATGTCACCTGCACGATCACTCGAGGAGAATGGCTCGTCAATTTCAACGAAGGCAGCTGCGTGCCTACCTGGGATTCCGTCGCCGCTGGCACCCAGAGCGCTACCCCCGACGACAAATGCCTCTCATACAAGAAACGTGGATACACGGCGTACATGTCTTCCTTACGTATCCCACCCGGTCTCGATCGTCTTCAGTCATGCTTGAGCACACTGGCTACTATCAACCACCGCTCAGTACTTCCTGAAGAATGTCACCTCGAACAATCCGGCGTCTACAGAGCGCGTTTTGTCGTTGAAGAGCCCAGTTGTACACCTACCTGGGTTGACGTACACCGAGAATCGCGGTGCGAGCGGTACAATCTCAAGAGGTTCTCAGGGTTGCTGGAGGAAGTCGATGACTTAGACGGTCTAGAGGCGTGTAAGGAGGTCCCTTACAAGTTCTTTGGGATGGAGAAGAAGACGCCGGATTGGTGCGAGCGCGAGTCATCGGGGAGGATAAGAGGACATTGGTGGATCGATTTCAATGTGCCCGAGTGTCACCCGGTTCTGAGGGATGTAAGGGATTTTGTGAGTTGCAGTCGGATCTGCTCTTCGGAGTCTAGCGTCGGACTGATCGTGATTTGTTTTGAAGGGTTGTTATGAGACGCATATCAAGGTAAGCCAGCTCTACCATCTTCATGGAATATCTGCTTCTCAATCATGTCATGAATAGCGTGTAGAAGCTCGAGTCGACGACATCGGCAAGGTAGAAGACTGGTACCGAATGTGTGCGTATGCCAGCTTCAACTGGCGACTAGCGATAGACCTGACTTTATTCGTTATTCAGGCACGACCACTCCGCTATGGTGGGACGGTGTAGAGTACTATCCTATTCAGTGCGAGTCTAGAAGGGTGAGCTTTGTTTATAACCCTACGCTTTGCGCTTACACTGACATTCGCCGCGATCGCAATAGATATTGTGGAACACTTGGACAATCGCCTTGTTCAATATCCATGACCCTCGTTGTGCATGATGGGGTCCCCATTTTCTTTCTCTCATTCCAAACGTGCTCGCTATCTTGTCGCTTTCTGTGTTGTCTGTAATGCCGTATACTCTCAATCAAATCTTGTACTATCGAGAAAGCAACGAAAGACTCGGAATAAGTTATAAAATCCGAATCAATCATCCCCTCAGCCTTTCCGAAGGTGAACTGGGATGATGATGGTACGAAGGTGAGGAAGGAACTAGAGATTGTCGAGGACAGCATCACTCAACAATGTCCCACCCCCATCGAGGTTGGATGTGTCGTGCCGGGGTCGGACAGAGAACCCACTGCTCAATCTTGAGGGGAGTCACCCTGAGATTGGCCACAGCTCCCCTATGCATCAAGTCTTCCCACAATCCTAACACCAAGGCTCGAGCCAGAGGTCTTCTGTGTGCTGAAAAAGCGAATTCTCTCGGCGTCGTAACTCTTGTTCCAACACGATCCACGTAACGGTCACTGTCCATAGGGAAGAAGACACGGCAGGTAGTGGTACGATCGAATCCTGGCCATTGGGCCATGGGCCAGCGTCGAAGGAGTTTCGATGGAGAAATGAAGTTCTAACTGGGATCTTCGACAGGCCACGGCTGGAATGGTAAATTTCAATCGGCCATTCTCTTTCGAAAGGTACTGTGGTTGATGAGGCATAGAATAGTATAGGCGAATAGTGGAGCAAATTAGAGCAAAGGATTCGTTGGAGGAATGGTGATGGTGGTGAATGCCGTTGCGATTAGGCCCGATACAATGAGTCCTAGCACTTACTAATATCGGGCGCTCCTTCCCTGATGACCACAACCTGGTTCAATCTCATCCGCAGACTCCCTCAGCCCAGTACACTTTCTGAGATTCTTGATCCGTCAAGACCTGTGGAAAATTTTACAGAGGGTCGACTCCATGCTCCCTCCTAGGACTGAACATCCTCGAAATACACTAGTAACTGGTAGCTGACAAAATTCCATCAATCCGTCTCCTTACGTGGAGCCTCGCATTATTCCATTCATGATTGAACAGAACGATCTCTTGCACGACTGTTCGTCTCTCTGCGAGGCCCATGATACAGAAACCATCCGACCCGCCGAGGTGTCTATGCTTCTCTCGGTATCTACCTCTCCATGCTCTTTGACCGAACGGTTGCTCTGGACGAATGGATCCCGGTCGAGCTCCGTTTTATCTCTCTTGGATTCTTTTCCTTCCTCCTTCAATCTTACGAGGCAAGCTCTCATTGGCGTCTTGCGTCATTATACTGCCTAATGACCTTGCCTCCTCTGTTTCTGACACCGCGGGGGCGACTATTAACAAAGTTTCATGTCACCCTCGTACGAGCGATGGCGACCTCCCGCTTCTAGCCTCGACATTCACCGCTGGGTGAGGTATAATGCTACTCGACCCTCGTGCATTCAAAATTAGGTTGACTATTCTAGAGTCTTCGGCCCTCCCGCTCCAAGGGGATTATCGACGCGAATGTTCCTTCTTGCGGCTGAAACTTGGCCTTATCCGGTGCTTGGCTATACCATTCCGAATTCGTTTCCTTCGGGTTCATCTTGTGCTCTCTGAGTAAGTGTCGGCGGGGTCAAGGGGGCGAGGAGGGAGCCACAGGAGAATAACAAGGAGAACTATTCTGATCATGGGACTGGTCGGTATGTGCAATCCGTAAACGGCACTGGAACGAAGAAATGAACTTCTCTTCGTAGCCGCCACTAAAGGGGAATAACAATATAACCTAGCAACCGCCGGCGGCCAACTTCAACATTCATCTCTCGGGAAATGGAGCTAAAAAGTGAGTGCGAGTTGTACCTGAGAACAGAGCCACGAGGAGAGTCATTAACCTACCTCCTAAACGCACTTGACAGGCCGCGACCTAAAACGTTCTATAAGAAGTTCTATTCCTCTAAATCATCACAAACACGACGCTCAATGTTAGCTTCATCTCCATCCGTTGTGCTCACGCTCACGTTGGTTCGGTTACTCAATGCGGCTTCAACGACTAAAGGCTCACAAGTAGACACGACAGTGACCGTGATCCCAGTCTCCGCCGCGGTATGACGAGACACTTGCTCCCCTGAATATGCCGGACTCATCTTTCCGTACAAACCGCCAGTGGAGCCACGAGAGTGGTGTCGGCGGACATTGATTAACATTGAACGTTGAATGTTGAGGTTTGGTTGGGTATGAGAAAATCGGCAGTGTGATTACTCAGCTAGTTCGTCTCATCGTATGGAGGTACTCCCTATTATTAGCGGATCATAACGTCAAGGATGAGCTTGAAGTTATCCGTTCGAGGAAACCAAGATGGAAGATGTTCCCCTTGACTATCAGACTAGTACGTCCTATTAATTATTCCCAAGTCGCTATGTTTATAAACATCATCGCTACCGTTTCTTAATCACCTTTCCTCCCCCCAACTACGCCTACGCCTTGACTTGCTTGTTTCACAACAAAGGACATTATGGCAGCACCTGGTCCCGCAGCGCTCATGTAGATGTCTCTTTGGAGAACGAGTGGGCGAATATTGACTAAACGCTTTCCATCCAGACAAGGACCCATGTTCATGGGATTCGTATTCAATCTGTTCCTGCTCGGTTTCATCACTTTACAGTGCTATACCTACGGTATCACTCACAAAAAGTGTGTTCTTGTTATCCCCTTACGCCGAATCATTGGGCTCCTGACAGTTCCTTCTCATCTAGAGACAAGCTATGGATGAAATACTACGTGGGTCCAGGTCCCATTTCCGAGATACGGTAGATAACATACGATACACAAGACAGGTTGGCATTCTGTACCTTGTCAATATCGTTCACACGGTCCTCCTCCTGGTGTACCTCTACGAAACTTTAATCAATAACTTTGGTACGTGTTCTCTGCAAAATCATAACGAATTTTGCGTTCAGCTCATGGTCCGCAAATCCAGGCGATGTTGCAAGCTTATTACAAGCCGACTGGTGTAAGCTTCGTCTCGGTTTTTCTCCTTTAGACTAACAACAAGCTTCACGTTCATAGTCGTCACGACCGACCCTTTGCTCACCGTGAGTCATTATGCGCTCCCGTACGATATAGCGTTTCCCCTGACCCTGACAGTGGGAATTGATCAGGGGTTAATCGCCACACAAGTTCAGTTGTTTTTCGCCTGGCGTATCAAAGTGTTGACGGGGAGTATTTGGTTGGCATTGGCCGTCGCCGCCTTGAGTATGACGGGGCTGGCTGGTGCGGTAGCGTCGACGGCTCTTACCGTCAATATTCGTATTACGTTTCCCGAGTTGCAGCAGTTTCAGGTCCGTTTTTTATCTCGTTTCCGGGCACGAAGGTACTGATTGTTCCACTCCGATTCCGATACCATAGGCCGTTGTTCTTGTGTGGCTCATAGGGCATACTCTTGCGGATGTGGCGATCACGGTAATACTGGTGGCGTACCTGTATGTGCTCTTCAGCTATCGCCGCTATAACGTTCGCTGATTCCGCATGCTACTCGTCCAGGGTAAGCATTTTCATGTTCGAAACTACTCAAAGTACCAAGCCGGCCCACATAACTCTAGAACAGACGCAAGACTGGGTGGGAAGCGTCCGACATGCTTGTCGACCGTATCATCCGTTGTGAGCCTCTTCCGGCGGCTCTTCCCCTCCCCAATGATGGCTCAGTTAAATTCCCTTAGCAACCATCCAGACAGGGGCACTAACGTCTCTTTGCGCAATCATCGATCTACTGCTATTCCTCCTCATTGTGAGTTGAGATTCAACAGACTTTGAGCCATCTGGCGGTTGACGGCTTGCTTTCTGTTCCATGCGACCAGCCCACTGCTCTCCACCTCACCTTCAACTTTATTCTAGCCAAGTTATATACCACCACGCTGATGAGCAGTCTCAACTCACGCCGAGGATGGGGATACAACAGCGGCAGCTCCAATTCCAGCTCGCAGAGGACAGAAAGTGAAGGAATCGCTGCCACTCAGACGATCGGTGGGACTCCCATTGGCGATAGTATCCGTAGATCGAAAAAGACTCCCTCATCAGTGAGTTGTATCATTTTCTGATTGATTATGTCCTCCGCTAATTCAAAGCACCCTCTCCAGACCAACGGAATCGTCCGTGTAGCGCTCCAGCGGCCACAAGAGGTGTTCGTAAACGTCGAAGTCGAGTCACATGAACTTCAAGACATCAACGTTATGGCGAGTCGAACGAGAACCGATGCCAATAGCTTGGAAAATAGAGGGACTAATGGGTCGAAGGTCGCCAACAGTGGGTATGGCGCTAGTGGTTGGGTTTGATTGGGAAAGAAGAGGGCGTAATTTATTCGGACTTTGTATTTCAATTCGAGTCCTTTGCGGCGTGTGTATTCAATTTTTACCGTGTGAATCTGAACGGGAGTGGGATCCTTCCCATTGAGTCGACTTTTGTGCTCTCGTACTTCATCGACCAAAACCCCTCAAGTGTTGCGCCAGAAAGCTTGAGTGTTGGTTCCTGCACAACCTCGTTGAGACCCGAAGCCATTGAATTCAACCGAGGCTTTTAACGCGCCTACTCATTGAGTTGTAACAGCGATATGGTCATTGTTTTTTCAAGTCATGTTGAGTCGAGAGTGACGAAGCTGAACCTTTCGATATAATCATTCCTGATTCGTGAAGAGAGAGCGAGATGGACGCTATGAGGGTGCTATTCGTGGTTGCAGGCCAAGACGCGTTGTTTGGTCGCTGTTTGGCGCGATATGGGTGAAATGGGCGCTTGAATTGATGTTTCTTCAAGTTCAACGTCAACCCTGACTACCACAACTGTTTTCATGTTTCTGAGCTGCAGACTCCCTCACTCCACAACGGCCTTCTCTTCGCGCACGTCACCAAGGGACTCCAATGCCAGTTGTTCGACCCCGCAACTACGCATGACCGCCAGGCTCTAAATTCCAGAAATCAATATTCGTCTCTCACCGGGAGTCAGAGGAGAGCAGTGTGCCGAGCGACGCTCAGTGACTGGATCCACAGAGAAACCGAGATACCTGTTCTTCGAGCCTTCAACCTAGTTGACTACGATCAGCTAAAGCATTCTTCTCTCCTACCATCACACGTCACAATTTGCGGCCAACCATACTCAGGTTTCAATCTCGGCGCTTGTGCTTAGTATCCGTCTGACTCGTTTACTCAGCTGTTACGACCAAAGCTCAAAGATTGACACAGAAGTAACCGCGACCCCAACTGCCGCGGTCCGACGATACAATTTCTGCTCTAAAATCGTGTGAATGCCTCATCTTTCCGCGTAAAGTTGAGTCACGGGGTGGTGTCGGCGGACGTTGAGGTTGGGTATGTGAGAATCAGGAGGGTGATTGTTCATCCAGTTCATCTCAATGTACGAAGGGGCTCCCTTTAGCTAGCGGATCAGAACGTCAAGAACAAGTTTGAAGTTACCCGTTCGAAGATGAGAAGACGAGAAGATTGGAGAGGTTCCCTTGACTATTGGCAGATCAGTACGTCCTGTTCATTATTCCTAAGTTTCCAGGTCTATAAACAGCGAATTTAAATTTAACCTCCATGTTCCAGACTCCTTTACCCCCTCGTTTGTGAGGCGTACGCCCCAAATCTCTCGTCTCATAGCAAAGAGCAGTATGGCAGCACCTGGTCCCGCAGTGCTCATGTAGGTATATCTTCTAAAACACAGTTATGGAATCAACTGATCCCTTGCAATTCAGACAAGGACCCATGTTCATCGGAATCGCTATCAACTTGTTCTTGCTCGGTTTTATCACTTTACAGTGTTACATCTACGGCACCACCTACAGAAAGTGTGTGTTTGTTTTTCTCTTATATCGATACATCGAGAACCTCATGGCACTTCCCTTTCATCTAGG
Source organism: Marasmius sp. AFHP31 (assembly GCA_024721195.1). Lineage (NCBI taxonomy): Eukaryota > Fungi > Basidiomycota > Agaricomycetes > Agaricales > Marasmiaceae > Marasmius > Marasmius sp. AFHP31. The sequence continues at coordinate 26,850 of JANHQD010001922.1, forward strand.
GACAAACTATGGATGAAATACTTCGTACGTCTGGGTATTATCGTCCGGTTTACAGTAGCCAACATACGATACGCAAGGCAGGTCGGTATTCTATACCTCGTCAACATTACGCACACGGTACTCCTCTTGGTGTACCTTTATGAAGCTCTGATCAACAAATTTGGTGCGTGGTTTCAAAGACGATCAAAATGCGTTTCGCGTTCAGCTTACGGTCTGCAAACCCAGGTGACGTTGTAAACTTGCTATATTCCAACTGGTGTAGGCCTCATTGGTCTCGGTCTTGGAATCCGAACTGACAAGAACTCTTCCCCTTCACAGTCCTCGCGACCGACCCCTTGCTCACTGTGAGTCGTCATGCGTCCCTGCACAGTATCACCCTTCTTGACCCTGGACGTCTGGCGATGTCATGCAGGGGCTGATCGCCACACAAGTCCAACTGTTCTTTGCCTGGCGTATCGTGATATTGACGGGGAGCATCTGGTTAGCTATAATCGTCACCATGTTCAGTATGACGGGGTTGGCTGGTGCGGTGGCGTTGGCGGTTTCTATCGTCGATATTACGTTTTTCGAGTTACAGAAATACAAGGTCCGTTTTTTTTTTCATGTTCGCCGCTGGACACGGCGAGTATTGTGCAACGTTCAGAACCAATCTGAATAGGTTGTTGGTGTCGTGTGGCTCGTAGGGCAGACTCTTGCAGATCTGGCGATCACAGTAATATTGGTGGCATATCTGTAAGCGTTCTGTAGCTTTCGTCGGTTCAACATGTGCTGATCTAGGATATTATTCTTCTAGGGTGAGAACGCGTCCATCGACTAGTATGAAGCAGAAATGGGCTTTGACAGCCCACATAACCACAGAGCAAGCGCAAGACTGGGTGGGAAGGGTCAGACATGCTTGTTGACCGTATCATCCGCTGTGAGCCCTGAGTGACTGTTCGTTTCTGCCATGATGTCTCGATTGATGTCCTCTTTTACTCTAGCGACCATCCAAACTGGGGCATTAACGTCCCTTTGCGCAATAATCGATCTTCTACTGTTCCTTCTTGATGTGAGTTGAGCCACAACACACTGCAAGCCACCAGTTAGCAGCACTTGAACGCTGACGGCTTGCTTCTTATCTCACACGACAAGCCCACCGCTCTCCACCTCATCTTCAACTTTACTCTGGCCAAACTATATACCAACACCCTCATGAGTAGTCTCAACTCCCGTCAGGGATGGGGATACGGCGACAGCTCCAATTTCAACTCGCAGAGGACAGGAAGCGAAGGAATGGCCTCCACCCGGACAACTGGTGGGGCTCCTGGCGGTAACAACCGTAGATTGAAAAAGACTCCCCCATCAGTCAGTTGTATCGTTGTCCGATCGGTTTCGTTCCCCACTAATACGAAGCCTCTTCTTTCTCAGGCCAACAGATTTGTTCGTGTAGCACTCCAGCGCCCACAAGAGGTGTTCGTGAACGTCAGCGTTGAGTCTTACGAACTTCGAGATGATGACGTTATAGCGGGCCGAACCAGAACCGATACCAATGACTTGGAATTCGGAAGGACGAACGGGTTGAAGGCTGCCAGTACTGAGGATGGTGCTAGTGATTGGGTTTGATACAGAGAGGCTGGGAGCATGCTTGACTCGGATTTTACGAATTATACCGAGTATTCCGCTGCTATCTCCATAATAGTAGAAGAGTTGATTTACTAGAGTATACAGAGTAGACACCCCCCCCCCCTCGTCATTCTTCAAACAACACTATAGATTGGATGCACACTCAATGGAAGAACTAAGTGAGAAGTTGGTTGTCAGAAAAGGTATTGAATTGAGGGAGATGTCGATGAGGATGGGGGAGGCGCCATGATTTGGTTAGCGTTCAAGGAGAGTCTTCGCCGGAAGTAGGATGTTTATCATCGATTACGTCACCATCGGCAAAATCAGCTCAAGCCTCGGTCGGTCTCTCTCGCACTCTCATCGTCAAACCACTCTCCATCCTCCCCTTCCTCTCGACGGTCGAGTTCACAGCGAAAAGAGTGATTCCAACTGAACGTGTCCATGGGTTGGATAGGATGTCGGTGTCGGTACGTGTTTGCGAAATTCTGAGACGAATCACGACTCTGATGGTATTTTTTTCTCTCAGTCATAGAACTACTGTGTTGGGCCGCTCATTATTATCAAGCAATTTTCACCCCTGAAAATGGTGCCGCGAGCGACAAGGTTGAGTGAGAAAATCGAGGAGGCCGAGGAAGTGGAATCGGTTTTCGATACGGTATCCATGGGTGAATTTCAAACTCGTTATGAACATCTGCAAACTTCTCCGCATGCGCTCTATTCGTTCACGTTATCACCCTATCAGCAATGAGATGCGATTTGCGAGGAGGATTTGACGGAAATGAGTTCTTCGATGGGCCTGAAAGAGCACACATCCTAACGAGATACTACGATTGCGAATGGTGCCGTTCAACGCTCAGTCCTCAGATCCCAGCAGTCGAAATAGCCCATTTGCCATCCATCTTGTTCTGACTCGCCTCCGTGTTTGACAGTCGGTAGCTACTACAACTTCACCACCGTCCGCGCTTTCAACGTTCAACCCTTCTAGAGTCTTTCAGGAAGCTATTGAAGTCGACTGTCCGTGTAGCGCTCCAGCGCTCAACCCTGACTAACACAACTGTTTTAATGTTTCTGAGCTGCAGACTCCCACACTCCACAATGATCTCCTCTTCGCGGACGTCACCAAGGGACTCCAATGCCAGTGGTTCGACCTCGTAACTACGGATCACCGCCAGGCTCTAAATTCCAGAAATCAACATTCTTCTCTCACCGAAAGTCGGAAGCGAGCAGTATGCCGAGCGACGCTCAGTGAGACCGGAGCCACAGAGAAACTGTGATACCTGTTTACAATGCTTACAACTTGACATTCGCTTTCGCCTGTTCTTCGAGCCTTCAACCTAGCTGACTACGATCAACTAAACCATTCTTTTCTTCTACCATCACACATCACAATTTGCGGGCAACCATACTCAGGTTTCAGTCTCAGCGCTTGTGCTTAGTATCCTCACGTCTGACTCGTTTACTCAGCTGCTACGACCAAAGCTCAGAGATGGACACAGCAGTAATCGCGGCCCTAACTACTGCGGTTCGACGATACGGTTTCTGCTTCATAATCGTGTGAATGCCTCATTTTTCCGTGCAAAGTTGAGTCACGGGGTGGTGTCGGTGGACGATATGTGAAAATCGGGAGCGTGATCGTTTATCCAGTTCATCTCAATGTATGAAGGGGCTCCCTATAGCTAGCGGATCAGAACGTCAAGAACAAGTTTGAAGTTACCCGTTCGAGGATGAGAAGACGAGAAGATTGGATAGGTTCCCTTGACTATCGGCAGATCAGTACGTCCCGTTCGTTATTCCTAAGTTTCCAGGTCTATAAACAGCGAAGCTACCGTTTTCGATTTATCCTCCAAGTTCCAGACTCCTTTACCCCTCGTTCGTGAGGCGTACGCACCGAATCTCTCGTCTCACAAGAAAGGACAGTATGGCAACACCTGGTCCCGCAGTTCTCATGTAGGTCACTCGTAAGCACAGGCAGGGAATCAACTGATCCCTTGCGATTCAGACAAGGACCCATGTTCATTGGACTCGCATTCAACTTGTTCTTGCTCGGTTTTATCACTTTACAGTGTTACATCTACGGTACCACCTACAAAAAGTGTGTTTTTGTCATTTCCTTGCATCGATGCATCGAGGTTATGATGGCACTTCCCTCTCATTTAGGGACAAGATATGGATGAAATACCTTGTGCGTCCGAGTCTCGTCTTCCAGAATAAGGTGCCCAATACACATACGCACGACAGGTCGGTATCCTATACCTCATCAATATAGTACACACGGTACTCCTCACGGTGTACCTCTATGAAGCGTTGATTAATAAATCTGGTACGTGGTTTTGAGACGATCAAACTTATACATTTCGCGTTCAGCTTACGGTGCACAAACCCAGGCGACGTTTCAAACTTGCTACATTCCAACTGGTGTAGGCCACATTGGTCTCGGTCTTGTTGGCTTGCAATCCAAACTGATAACAACCTTCCCCTTCATAGTCGTCGCGACCGACCCCTTGCTCACTGTGAGTCGTTCTGCGTCCCTGCACAGTATCACCCTCCCTAACCCTGGACGTCTGGCGATGTCATGCAGGGGCTGATCGCCACACAAGTCCAGCTGTTTTTCGCCTGGCGTATCGTAGTACTGACGGGGAGCATCTGGCTAGCTATAATCGTCGCCGTGCTCAGTATAACGGGCTTGGCTGGTGCGGTGGCGTTGACGGTTTCTGTCGTCGATATGATTACGTTTCCTGAGTTACAGAGGTACAAGGTCTGTTTTTTTCATGTTACGCCGCTGGACACGGCGGGTATTGTGCAACGTTCAGTTCCAACCAATTTGAATAGGCTGTCGGTGCCGTGTGGCTCGTAGGGCAGACTCTTGCAGACGTGGCGATCACAGTAATATTAGTGGCGCATCTGTAAGTGCTCTTTAGCTCTCGTCGCTTCAGCATGTACTGATTCAAGATGTTATTCTTCTAGGGTGAGAGCGCGTCCGTCTACTAGTTTGAAGCAGAAATGGGCCTTGACGGCCGACATAACTTCAGAACAAGCGCAAGACTGGATGGGAAGCGTCCGACAAACTTGTTGACCGTATCATCCGCTGTGAGATCTCGATGGCCGTTTCTTCCTGCAACGATGGCTAGATCAAAGCCCTCTTTCACTCTAGCGACGATTCAAACTGGGGCATTAACGTCTCTGTGTGCAATCATCGACCTTCTACTGTTCCTCCTTAATGTGAGTTGAGCCACGACAAATTTCAAGCCACCAGTTGGCAGCACTTGAACGTTGACGGCCTGCTTTTTATTTCACACGACAAGCCCACCGCTCTTTACCTCATCTTCAGCTTTACTCTGGCCAAGGTACATACCAACACCCTCATGAGCAGCCTCAACTCCCGTCGGGGATGGGGATACAGCGACAGCTCCAATTTCAGCCCCCAGAGGACAGGAAACGAAGGAATCGCCCCCGCCCAGACAACTGGTGAGACTCCTGGCGGTAACAACCGTAGATTGAAAAAGACTCCCTCATCAGTTGAGTTGTATCGTTGTCCAATCAGTTTTTCCCGCCCACTGATTCGAAGCCTCTTCTTTCTCAGGCCAACAGATTTGTTCGTGTAGCGCTCCAACGGCCACAAGAGGTGTTCGTCAACGTCAACGTTGAGTCTTACGAACTTCGAGATGTTAGCGGTATGGCGGGCCGGAACAGAACCGATACCAATCACTTGGAAATCGGAAGGACGAACGGGTTGAAGGCTGCCAGTACTGAGGATGGTGCTAGTGATTGGGCTTGATTCAGAGAGACTGAGGGCGTGATTAATTCGGATTTTACAACTTGACTCGAGTATTTCGTTGCTGTCTCGATAATAGTACAAGACTTGATGTCAATACGGACAGCACAGAAAGCGAGAAGACTCGAACAAGCACGGTTTTTGAATGAGAGAATGAATGAAATAGCGCCCCCCATCATCAAGTCTGATGCTACTTCTGTTGCAAAGAACTGAGTTCGCTCTGAAAGGAGTTAATTACAAGGTGGTTGATCCTCTTGCTGTCATCTCCGTTCCGCCCGAGCGTACCCTTCTATTCCGACGTTGCAGATGAACGTGTATTGTATAGGAGATGTAGTTTTACTACTGACCATGAGAGCGGAAATTGAAGGAGCTGCGGACTTGATTATATATTCGTCCGGGTGTGTTGAGTCACGTCGTGGGTAGCACGGCGAGCGAAGAAAGGAGAGTTGTGTGGGTTGTTGTCGGAAGTAGAGGATTCCAGCAGGTGTGTTCAAACGAGGAACAGCTCTTTCACGCGTCGACTGGTGGGATGCCTGGCCGTGTCTGCTCGAAACCTCGCTGACCATTCGATTCTCTCGTCTCCTCCCTCAATTTGACACCGATTTTGAAGGGCAAAAGTTGTTGTATGCGACTGTCTGCGCAGTACCCCTACGGACAGTCACTGGTACTGAGCAAAAATGGATTAGAATCGTCGCAAATTCGACCGTCGTTCCCCCCCCCAAACAAACACGCACCTTCCACTCCACATTCATACATTTCTATTCTACATTCTTTGCAGTTGACGTTTGGCCTGTGGACCCGAGCATCAATCTGCACCAATCCTCCGTTTCTTTTCGCTTTCGATGACGAATGAGTTATCTTTGAAAAACGTCTCCGATTTCGACTATTGTTCTGTCCACCCTAGATCTCAGAATTCCTCCCGCCCACCCTCTTCAAATCGAGCTCCAACGGCATCAAAATAACCAGAAAATAAACCATAAACAGCGCCGTATTTCGAGAACAGAAAGCAGAAAAAATGGATGCCGGTGGTGGATCGTTGATTCAACGTTTCCCCTCGTCGTCGTTCTTCAAATAATATCATGGATTGGATGCACACTCAATGGCAGAGTTAACTGAGACGTTGGCTTCCAGAAAAGGTACTAAATCGAGAGAGATGTCAATGAGGATGGGGAGGCGCCGTGATTTGGCTGGCAGTCGATTCTGTCGTCGCCGGAAGTTGAGTTTTATTGGTTACGTCATCATCGACAAAGTCTCAGCTCGGCGTCTTTCCTTGTCTTTCTCGCACTCTCATCGTCAAACCAGTCTCCAGTCTCCTCTTTCTCACAATGATTGAATTCCATGACACAGCGAGCGATATCAAACCGGACATGCCCAGGAGTTAGATAGGATGTGGGTGTCGGGTGCGTGTTTGTGCAAACGGTCGAATTTTACAACGACTCTGATGTTATTTTTTCTCAGTGACTGCCAGTAATAGAGCTGCCATTCTGGACCGCTCATTGTCCTGAAACGATCTTTACCTGTGCCGCAAGCGGAAAGGCTGTAAGGATAAATCAGTTGGATTGAGGAAGTGAAAACAGTTTTTTGATACGGTATCCACGGGCGAGAAGACCTACCTTTCTGGCGAAGGAATTAGGAAGGACCTGCGCTGCTTTCCAAGCAATGCCGCTCGTCATGAGCATTTTTGAACCTCTCACCTGCGTTCTATACGCTCACGTTGTCCCCCTGTCAGCAACACGATGCGATTCGCGACGAGGATTCGACAGAAACGAGTCCTTCGATGGGCCCCAGCATCCTGAAAGAGCACACGTCTTAACGAGACGCTCCAGTAGCAAATGGTACCGGTCAACGTTCAGCTCTCGGATCCCAGCAGCCGAAGTAGCTCATTTGCCATCTATGCTGTTCTGACTCGCCTCCGTGTTTGACAGTCGGTAACTACAACGTCACCACCGCTGGCGCCTTCAACGTTCAATCCTTCGAGTGTCTTTGAAGCTGTTGAAGTCGACGGCACCCCGTCCGCTATCGAAGCCGACCTACACCGAGCTCTCTCTGGCCGACTCGCTTCCTCCAACTTCGTTTTCCCTGAGTCCGCCGGGGGCATTTCCTTTGCTCCCACATCGAGCCCCGACGCGCGTGCTACCTACCGTTCCAACTACTCTACATCAAGACAGACCACGAACAACCAGGACATCACCGCTGCTACTCTCGTGAGGAGCGTACTCAACCACCTTAACAGTAATCCCTCTGGTAGCACCCTCCAGACTACTATGGTACTTTCTCTAGCTCCATGTACACAACTACAAAGAATGCGTTCACTGTGAATGAAGATTGTCTTTTGTGGCTATTTGGAGGCATGGTTCTTGGTCCTTCGCTCGACCAGACCCTCACCACTGCCCCCTCTGGCTGGATATACGATTGTTCCTGCACGAAAATCCAGACTTACAATTACGTCTACCCCGCCACCACCGATCCTGGTTACCGTGCTGGGTGAGTTTGAGCTGTCTACCCCCTGACCCAACTCTCGTACGCTCTTTGATATCAGCGATACCATCATCCACGAGGGTACCCAGTCGGTTTACAGGACGTACCGAAGTTATGGGGTCCGGAGAGATGTGCCGAATCAAAACAATCGTCCCACATTCCCCTTGGCGAATATGGTAAAATTCGGTCGGTTCTATGTAGCACATTCAATTTGAATGGGGGTTCATGCTAGGCTTTCAATCCCCGACTTCAACCAACAGTCTAGAAGGTATAAATACCAGGACCCGATCCTTGATCGGGATTTCCGGTTTCAACTCTCAAGCTGCACACAGCCCTTCACATAGCAAAAGGTTCGCCTCGTTTCCTCTTCAGCGTTGCTCGCATTGTGCTCACCGGCACCCCTCACTGTTTGTGTCACCCTAGAACGTTCAAAATGTCGTCCATTCGCGGTATGAGCCACGGCCGGCTTTGAGACCACTGAGACGATGTACTCACCCAATCCTTGCCTATAGACATCATTAAGAAATATATCGAGGATCACCCAGACAACGAAGAAGCCCAGAAACTTCTCGAAGAAGCCAAAGACCCTGAAGGCGATTCCGGTGGCACCCTCTCGGTTGTAAACGACAAAGTCAAGGGTCTGACTTGGTGGCTCAGGCTTCGTGTCAGGGACAAACCTATCAAGACGTTTGTTGGGAATGGTGGGGGCGGTACTGTCAATGGGCGCGGTACCTTCACGGGCACAGATATTCCCGATAATCTCGAGCCCCTAGGGAATAAAGGAGATTTCATCTTCACCCTCCAGGACGCTGGTACCAACCTTACACTGCAACTGAAGGGTGCGAGTGGAGTTTCGGACGTTTTGAGTGGACAAGGGTCATCCCACAACATCCCCGAAAACTCCGACGGATCTTGGAGCGTTAACAGCGGTTAAGTCTCCTCGAGCCAACATGGTGAGTGAAAACCCTTCTTGATAGTGCGGAGTGTTTTCAGTGTTACATTTTAGATGGTAGAGGTCGACCCCTTCTCCCAGCCGCCCGTCTCGGGGTTTTGTGAAGTCAAGTTTGCGATACGTGTCTCTTTCTCCCGGTATCAGAAAATGATTAGATTCAAAGATATCCCGTCTATATTCTGACTGAGAACGTGGGAAGATTCCTTCCAGCGGGGGGGACAATCAGGTTTGCTGTGTGTAACTATTTGAATAATGGCGGGAAGGTTTTGTAGATGGAGGCAGCAGAGTATTACATCCTTGGGAATAAGGGGCATGTAAGCAAGTGCCCCACGACCTTTTTGGGTCGGAAGAGAGGACTCCAAATTGGTGTGAGCGCAATAAATGTCGGGCAGCATCAGAGGATATTCACTGGTTAATTTAAATGTGCCACAGTGTTGCAAAACCGCCATCAACTAAGCTAGTGTCCTTCTCCCTGACTGAGGCGTGGACATCAGTGGGCTCTATACGACAATTTGAAACTCGCGCAGTCCCCCCCCCTCTTCATAAGGCCTCTGAATGGATCCTGGCCCATCAGTATCAACAATTCGCCTGGAATGGACGATAATATATGGCAGCAATCGACTTTTTGACTCGCTAAGTATTGTATCGCTCATGTGCATGGTCGATTACTTTGGCACATCCTCACCTTTTGTGTATCACCTGAAGACTCAATCGCGCTTGGAGTGGGCAGGGTTTACTGTTGGTCTTCATGTAGTTTCAGCGTTATGCGAATGGTGGTACCTATTTTCCCACGACTACCCTTCGATGACCACCCTCGATGACCGGGACATGATTCATGTTCCCACAGAAGCTATCACCGTCGGGAACTTGGACCCGTAGCCTCATAAAAGATCCCCATTGTCCAAGGATCATCAGAAACTCACTGAGACTCTGACTCGAGATACCGCAATTAGCGGCGAGACAGGTGGCCAACACACAGTGAAATCCTTGAATGATCACCTGTGATTCCTTGGTTAACCGATACATTGCCCATCATTTTCTGGGTCATTCTCGCGCTGTCAGAGAGCTTCCTACGACCTAGTTTCGGGGTGCATAACAAGTTCCCGCTCAAAACTTGAACATATCATTTTGGGGCAAGACTTGCTTTCGAAGAGCGACCCCTACTCCGTGAGCCTCGGCACGCACCTCCTTCCCGTGTTGAAATCTATGATCTATCCTGTTTCAACTCGCGGACTAAAAGGTCGCTCATATTGAATAGCGTTCAAGGTTCGACTCGTTGCTTATTGCCTATATCGGGTATGTCAATTCTCGGCCACCCTGGGACCATTTGGAATTTGTTGCGTGCTTTGGAAGTTACCATTCGCAGCTGCCAACAGATTCCATGGAAGGCGGAGATGATGGACACTCGAGCCGCCGCTCGATTCCTGTGGCAAAAATTCGGCGCTTGGGGAGAGACCGACAGACCAGGAGTCTGAGGCAGGCTAGTGGTCAGATCTAGGTCCGCTGGGTCCGGTCGACATTTTGGACCGGACCTCCACTTCTACCTGTTCTATATCCCTCCTCTATGCCTTAATTACTCGTTTAATTCAGCTGCACGTTCCCAAGAACATGGTGCAAGATGTAGTACAATCGGCTCAAGCACACAAATCAGTCATCAAGTCAGGCTCAGGGACCGAGATGTCCAGAGCGTTGTGTAACTGTGGTTTCGGGAGCTATCCTCTGCTGGTTCTCGCTAATCTGCCCAGGCGGCACGGTAGTACCCGATCCTTACGGGCGCTCCTCGTCAAATACAGTTCGAGCGAGGGCAAGTGAAGATTCAATGTCGAGCGCTTGATGATTATTAGAGTTCTGTCGCCGAAAATAGTCCATGATCGACAATGTGAGGTACCTGCCATGCCACGGGAATGGCATATGCCCGACGCTTGTTCCATGCTGTCAGTGTTGATTAATTTAATTCTCAGCTTGAGCCCTCTCACATCCGCACGACGGTGACATTCGACTAGCGCTCGTGCGTAGACTGCGATGGTAACTCGTGGGAAACAAACACTCGAGAGTCATGTTGTGCGAGACAGATCCCAATTGTTCAAGCTCAAGCTTCTCAAAACCGTAAGATTTTTGCCTCCGGTCAATAAGTAGATATATTCCCGTGGTACTAGTTATGTTGCTCCAGAGTCAAAATTGTGTAGCCCGAGAGAGCCTGCAAACATCAAAGTGGCAAACCAAAGTGCATGTCCTTTTCACATTGGCGAATTCGCGTGAGTGTGAGCAGTAATCTTAAATGCTGACCATCGACCACTGACTGGCCATCAACATCCTTCACATTGAAGTGTTCTCGTGCATCAACCAATGCACATTGCAGAGAGTCCAGATGACCCAAAGGCACTCCGCTTACCTAGTACTTTGCTTACACTGCAGGCATCTTGACCTGAACAGAGTCGGCCATCGAATAATGAATCTGGAGGTCTCCTCAAGAAAAATCATATGTTGGCTTGACAAAACTCACCTGACATCCTCATATGTAGGGGAGGACTTGACGTTTGCTGCATCATCACTGGTAGCTTCTGGTCACGTTAGAACCGTTCTCGACGGTCGAAATGACAACGAAAGGGCGCATTAGCTTCCGGACCCGTTGAATAACGATTGACTCTAGATCTTCGAAATCGGTTTGAATACGAGTTATTTGCCCTCTCGTCAATCCACGTTCAAGAGCCCAAGATATCGGTAGAGCTTACATCAAACCACATGTACACTCAGTGAATGGCCAGATCCGGTGAAGTATTATAAAAGTCATGGACATCCTATACGTTTTATTGTTCTGATACCTTCAATGATGCGCGCAGCGGAGGTTGCCTACCTCCGCATTGCCATTCCTATTAATACTGCCGACTCAGGACCAGCGACCCGAGTGACAAGTACTCAAGCAATCTGAGGTCCCTATCGATATTGGAACATTTGCCACTTGTGATCCTTGACATTGAGATCTGTAGCTTGGGCGCTTCTCGGACTTGAGTACGAGGGATCATATATGAAACATCGTGACATTCGGGCCCGTCTGTGATCCACAGCTGTTGGATGCTACGCAACAAGGGAGCGCGATGGATAAGTTTGGTCATATGCCTGCAGTGGAAAGTGGGAAGTGGCGGGAAGTTCACGCAAGCGGATTTTACAAGCAGAAGTGCTAACAGCCCGTTTTCTCATCTAATGAATGCATTGTAGCTGTGGCTCTTACTGGTTACATGCCACCTGCCAAATAACCGAGACGTCAGTGGGGTGGTCCTGATGAGATATGCGGAATCTAAACAACCACCCCACGACGCACAGACCACCCCTTGACGGTGTTGGTACAACTCACTTGATCTCGTGTAGTATACCCAAATCATACAGTTTTTTTTTGCCGTTTTCAATCTCCGACTACACACAAGAGCGTAGAAGGTATAAATACCAGGACCTCCTCACTCTTTGACCTCCAGTCTTGACTCTCAAGCTACACCCAGCCCTTCAGATAGCAAAGGTTCGTCTCTCCCCCTCCTCAGCGTTGCATTGCATTGTGCTCACCGGCGACCGTCACTGTCCTTGTTCCCCTAGAACGTTCAACATGTCGTCCATGAATGGTATGAGCCACAGTGGGCTTTGAGGCTACTGAGGTGACATACTCACCCAGCACTTGCCTATAGACCTCATTAAGAAATATATTCAAGACCACCCAAACAACGAAGAAGCCCAGAAACTTCTCGAAGATGCCAAAGACTCTGCAGACAAGCCCCCTGTCACCCTCAAGATCTCGAACGACAAAGTCACTGGCCTCACTTGGTGGTTCAGGGTCAAACCGAAGGACGAAAAAGAGCCTATAGTCTTTGTCGGGACTGGCGCAGCGGGCACCGAGAATGGTCACGGCTACTTCACGGGCACGGACATTCCCGAGAAAATCAAAAGCATAGGAGCCAACGGGACTTTCACCCTCACCATGAATGACGGTGGCAACCAAGTTACGGTGAACTTGGTTGGTGCTAATCTAGTCCGCGATGAATGGAATGGAAAAGGGTCGTCCATTAACGTCCCCGACAACAGTAATGGAAATTGGACCCGCCACAGTTAAGTCTCCTCAAGCCCGGTCCTGTCCTAAAGCGCTAGACACTGGGACAATAGAAACAGCGGCGGCGGAAGTCGACTAGCAGAGACGACGATAGAGACGACAGAGGTAGCGAGCAGAGGGCAAGAGCAGGTAGATAACTGGTCCCAACGACAAGTCAGATACATTGCAGATAGAGAAAGTATCAGAAAATTGATTAAATACAAAAAAAAAGTCTGTACTTGATGAACAATTTATATTGTTGTTGTTGTGACCTTTACCTCATGCACGCTTGACGGCTTACTGAGCCCTCAGTTAGACTGCTCTCGAGTAGAAGGGGTAACGTATGAGCCATTGCAGTTGGAGAGTATTCCGATGTAAAACGTGCTTTGCTGGGTTTCAACAGCGGTTCTGGATCCGTTGTTTGCATAGGATGCCTATCATCACGGCAGACAGACGGATCGTGAGGCTCAGAAACCAGCATATGTTGGTTCGTATTGAGGCTGGCGGTCTAAACTCATATGGCTGACATCGCTGGTGGTGATGAGTTCAAGCCTAGGTTTAGGTAGAAAGCATGATGCTCACCCAGAAAGTTGCAAGGAACAATTTACTTGACAATCAAAAAGGAGACGACGGAAAAACGTACGGCAAATCAGAAGAACGAGTGGGCAACGCTGAATGAAGGCTTTGACGAGATCTGATTATCAGCTATTCCGATTAACTCATGGAGTTGGATGGCAGTCTTTGTGTTTATCAGTATTCAGTTTTCTTTACGGGTATCCAATTTATCGAAGAAAAGCATAGACACGCCCATACCGATATCAGCATGTTGATCGGTCTCTGACCAGACCTCAGATGTTTCCCACATTGTGGATGATGTCTAGGGTCGGGAAGGCATTGAGTTGGGTGCGCATAAGGGGGGGGGAGCCACCCAAATGGCTGACTAAATTCGTGACGATGAGTCGCGGCTTCAATTCACGAGGAAGCCTTCAAGCTTCAAGCTTCACGTACCATCATTCTCTGGAGCTTCCCCATTGCGATTAAGTACTAGCAAGACACCCTGGCTGTTCAGCTGACGCTGCCCTTCCTTCATCGTCTCATAATAATGAGACGATGAAAGTCAGACGAAGTTATGACTTCATCTGACTTTTTCTCCAATCTCAGCCGGACGGGCTTGAGTCCTGCGACCTTTCACAGTAGCCCTCGTCATCACCATAGATATCAGCAGATCAGCCTCGTCGCACTATAATAGCATTGCAGGGGTTTATGATCATGGTAAGGTGGCTTGGGTGTTGGGCAGGTGCCAGTTTCTATGGCCCTTGTTCGTCGCATTCGGGTAGGTCAGGTTGTGGTGGTTTTTGGTTATCTGAATCTGGGGAATGATGAGGAATAAAGAACAGAGATCAAGAAATGAGAAATATCAGGCGCAAAGGAGCTCGGCAGATGTTAAGGACGAAACAAGCTGAAGGTTGTCAGCACTGAGTGTGCTGCTAGTGATTGGCTTTGATTCAGAGAAGCTGAGGGCATGATTGATTCAAATTATACAGCTTATCCCGAGTATTCAGTTGCTGCCTCCATAATAGTACAAGAGTTGATTTAGAGTATACAGAGTATACAGCATTATGGATAGCACAGAAAGCGACAAGACAGTGAGCAGTGAGCACAGTTTTTAAATGAGAAAACAAGAAATAGGGACCCCCCATTACGCACAACAAGGGTCATGGATATTAAACAAAGCAATTGACCAAGCATTCCACAGTATCTATCGCAATTGTGGGGAATGTCAGTGCAAGCACAAAGCATAGGGTTATGAACGAAGCTCACCCTTCTAGAATTGCACTGGATGGGATAATGCTCCACACCTTCCCACCTTATCAGAATAGTCAGACCTCAATAATGATTGAAGTCAGGTAGGAGCCTGGAAAGCCCACCAGGGGGTCTTTCGCTGAGTCAGACAAATTTTCAAAAAAAAAATTGCAAATTCCCGTTCAGAAGTCGGACAAAAATGGTCCTCTGGTGGCCTGTGCCTGGTGAATAAGGTTGGAAAAAAACAGCCCATGGGGGCAGATATGAGCCCATATAGTCACTAACAAAATGCAGAAATATCAATACCCCTTGGCGTAGTGGTAACACCGATTGTGGGTGTTGGTGTTGCCACAGTGCTTTTTGAACTGCTAGTACTCAGTCTCAGCATTCAAACCAGCCTAGTACGTGCGTGCCTGAAACTTTGAAATTCATATAATATCCCTTCTTTTTGCTCAATCTCTCAACTGATGGTCGAGGGCATCATTCTCGATTCTTCACAGCTGTTTCATACTTCCAAATAGATCAGTTGCGATGTAAAGTGGCCTGATGACCTCCCTCCCTGACTATGGCATTGTCTGAGTTGAGAAACACATCTATCAAAGTCCTTGGGACTCCTAGTGCCGCAGGCAGGAAAATTTTAGGGAAAGCCAGTATTACGCTTTAAACCTACACGTAGTAAAAAGCGTAGATTTTAAAGCTATAGAGTACAAAATATGCCGGTGGGGATCGAACTTAGAATCCAATAGTACTCAGTTTGACCGACGGTAGAACCACTTGACTAGGAGAGCTCGACAAGTAAAGGATATGAACTAGAGAAGTGACCAACACTTTAAATTGAATTATCAAAATCTTATTGACTGTTCGAGAAACAGGACCAACGAGCATACAGAATCTACTAATGCAAGGACACTACCTAGAAGGACTCATTACCAAAGTTAATTGAACCGTCGTAAGGACTGAGTTCAAGACCTGATAAGTTAGGGCTGCTAGTAGTCTCTGACAGCGGTGAAGTATAAGGTCTAGTCATACGCTCGATAGCGTTGGTGGGATTAAAGAAGAACATCCGGACTGGAACTGCTTCACGGGGAGTGAGCGCGGGAATGGCATTGAAAACGGCATCCACCCAAGCTCTCGGAGCGCCAGGAATAAGAGCAGTAGAAACGGAGAGGACTCCAATCTCTGCGATAGCCTGAGCATATGGTCCTATCTGAGCGTCAAGTATATCGCAAAAGGTGGATTCATCGGTTTGGGGAGCGAGGTATAGGAAGTCTTGTAGAGGATCGAGATGCATGGCAGTGTTGCATAGGAAGGGGTCTTCTTGGCTACAAAGAATGTAGAACTGAAGGAACAAGGCAAAATAAGCCTCTCGATTTCCAGTGCAGAGTTTGTCGAGTTGTTTAGCACAATGAGAGAGACCCATCGGGTGGATAATAGCTTTTTCAAAAGGAGGATGGATCTCTTGAGAAAAGGTTAGTAGGAGGCTATAGGTTAGTCTATAAGGACATACCTTCATAGACGGTCCGAAAGCAAGACAGGATATGAGGAGTGTCCATAGTATGATGAAAGTACTGGACAAAGAAGACCGATGGTGGAAATTTTACGTGGGGGGTATAAGTAAGAGTAAAAGGTCTTATTGATGGCCCAAGCTTTTGACCAACGGGTCTTCAGGAGATTGAAGGCTTTACGTGTTAAAAACTAGTCTAGAACATCAAAGAAGTGGTGTCTACCCGTGAAAGGTACAAATGGCTCTTCAACAGTGTCTATGAAAACTTCGTTACACCAGGCTTTAGAATATTCAGGCAGTTGAGCCATAACTGTACTGAGGAACCCTACTCGCATTATACTATGGGCATACTTCTCGACTAAGGGGGTAATCCTAGTAAGTTTGTTGCAGGACTCTTCAGAAAGAGCAGTTGGTTCATAGAGGAAAGTCTGAGCAGGATCACTCTGTGATAAGAAGAAGACGGCTGCCAGGCAAGTGTGTCTGGCCAGGATAAAGTGTTGAAGGAGCAATGCCATGAAACCGTCGGGCAAGATAACAGTAGAACTGAGCGTAGCCAAACGCCAGAGTCAATGATAGGGAAGTTCACCAGCCATTACTCCATCGGGGTGAGCAGGGTAGATCTCTACAAATTAGAAGTTAGACTATTAGCCTTTCAGGTACAAGAAGACTGTTGATCATGACACACCTTTGTAGAACTCCTGAACTAGTGCGGCTACGGGCCATTGCCCATCGGGAGCTTTGTCCCAGAAGTGTAGAGTAGGCATTGAGCAAGTAGAGGAATGGGTTGGAGTATGTTGGAAAGGACATAGCTCAACCCAGGACAAGAGAGGTATGGAGAGTTGGAAGCATGTACTTCCGCAGAACTAGGATGACTGAGCAAGAAAATTGCTAGAACCAATAAGAGCTTATGGATTGTGTGGATAGTCCCGGCAGGCTGAGTCAGAAAGAGCTGGCAGAACTATAACCTCTGAGCACGCCATCGATAGGACCGACAGTCTAAAATTCGTAGGAAATAGTGGTTGACAGGGCAGGATTTTACCTTTTCGGGCAACATTCCTACAGAAACATAGAATAAACAGGCAGATATATAATTGGTACGATAGTTAGTTGGACGAGTATATAAGGACGTAGAAATCATGTAGGTTCCTTAGCAAGTACTACCCACATTAGTAGGAAAGTTCGGAACATCTGCCCACACGCATTAGCATTAAAGCAGCTTTGTATCCTATCTAGAGCATTGCCTGGTTTCTGTAACAAGTTCCATGAACCATCGAGAATAGAAAAGTCGTTGAATCGCATTGTTGATTGTTTGGATCGTCTAAGGTGTACCGTTGTCCTTGTTTCGTTGTCGTATTGTTTGGCCCGTCAAGTGGTCTTGTTGTCCGCCATTGTTGTATAAGATCCATCGAGAGGTCTAGCCATATCGCCCGTTGAGAGGTGTTTCGTCCATCGAAGATCGTATTTTGAACTGTCATCTTGTTTCTTTGTCTTTACCTTTTCCCACCAAATCAACCAGTCTCCAAGTATAACCAATGGAGTTACCTATTGTTCTGTCTATCTTTAGCAGGGCGTAACCTTTGTCAAGCCGACACATTTCTAGCATTCTCCGGACTCGTAGAAGTGTTAGTTGCACCTGCACTTTTTGTGTATAGATTATCCCTTCTACTTTCGACGTCCATTAGCGTTTTCTCAGCGAGGAGCTGCAATGTCATTGATTCATCAATGTGGGACTACATTAAGCTCTAGCCCCCTCGGAAAGGTCCAAAATTTTGTTCCCATCTGCCTGGGGGTGATTTGTGAATATGCCCTAGTGTATCCATCATGTGTTGACAGGCCACAGGCTGGTATCTCGGTGGAATATCAGAGATAAATCCATCTCGAGCCGTGTTCACATTTTGAGTAATGGAAATTAGGGATAATGTTCCCATAAAGGTTTGGCATCCATCCCAGACCTGAAATAGACAATTGCAGAGACTGAGATCATGTATTTGGCTGTCCAAACCATTCAAGAACTCGCTGATTGGACAATGTTTATGAGATTCTGGTAACTGAACTTCTCTTAAATCTATGAGAAACATCCAAAGTACAGCTGATAAACTATCATACATACCACTAGTAGAAGAATCATATGGGGGAAAGTGGGGATAAGTAAACAACACAGGCTGATGCAGACAGTGGCATCAAGGAGTGCGTACGATGTACCTCAAAACAGTGCTGATCTCAACTTGGTTGTTGACAATATCATACACTGGAGGCATGCCAGCTGAGTCTTGAAATCTCACTTTCCCATGGTAGACATCCACAGGTTTCATTTCAAACATGTCATCGCTCCTAAATTTCCAGAAGCTTACACCTCGAGCCTTGGCTCCAATACACCAGCATGTTGCCCCTCTTGCCAGTGCACTCCTTGGATATGTGGCAACCTGGCTATGAATACTTTGCCAAGTATCTGATGACCCCACGCCCTTGCCCTCGTAAAAGGTGTGCCATGTCCAAGTGACAGCATTATTGGCGAAGGCCTGAGTCTGGACTACAAGGTCCGTGTCGCCTGCACCTGGTACGCAAAGCTCAGGCATGATGATGAAACCCGGCTGAGGAAAGTAATGGTTCAAGATTCTACATTATTGTACACATCAACTCAGTTTGCATAGAAGAAATGATACCACACTAGTGAGTACTCACACATTCCAAGCCCCATTCACGGCACTTTCCGCCATCTGAGCTTTGTTTAATTCTGCTGCCAGGATTGCCATGTTTGCAGCAGGCAGGGCAGGAACAAGCAGAGAGTGAGCAGCCATGATTAATTAGAAGGGACAGGAATGATAGGCTAAGACCTTGGGGGGGAGAAGCTGTGCATGTCTATCCTGTGAGCCCTGAACCTTTTATTGTCGCCAGGACGAGCCGCTGATTGGAATCGTGAATGGCAACAGCAGGTGGGAGGACCCCCCTCACAGCTTTCGCCACCTGACTGAACAGAAGTGGATGTCCTCGTAAAAACACCAATTGCATGATTGAACCATAGCCCACCGACTCTGGCAGGCTTTCAAACACATAAATTCAAACCAAAAATGTCTCTTCACAATTAGAATTGTGCATTATTGCATTATTGCTGCTGATGGTGGTGCATTGAGTCCATGCGACCATACAACAACCATACCTATGTCCGCAATTCTAATCAGCGGCTCCTCTTGGGTTGGGCTTGCCATTTACAGGGCCATCAGAAAGTTGCGTTTCAGATTCAAAGCAGTGATGACCAACACTGCCTTATCGCAACAAAGGTAGCAACAGTTTTGACGGTGGCGCCTCAGTTGGAGGATGAGGAGGCTGCTTTCTGGGCTCGACGAGGTCGACATCTTGCCCTCATGTTACTTTTTACATGGCCACTATAATCTTGAGTCCCTACTCACAAAATCCACGCCACGTATTGAGTATACAAGCTATGTAGACGACTGGGGCCAATTGAGGATCTCTGATATACACCGTCTGGATGCCGCTCTAAAATAGATTGATCAGGGGTTTGTCGAAGAGTGTACGTTGAGGGGGACTCACATGGAGCTGATTGGCGTATCCGTAAGTAGCGCTGTCCTTGAAAGTGTAACCGGATTTGAACGAGATGTTCTTGGAGTCAACTTTTGACTGTGACGTCCTCAATCCTGGATTCTCCAAACAAGGCCGGAAGGTCGAGACTCTCCCAAAAGGTCTAGAGGACGCGTAGGTCAAGCCAAATGCCGCATAAAATGCTCGATACTATGAACCTGGTAGTTGATTGTCAGGTAAAAGATCTCAACCTGAAGACCGCAATTAAAGTTCCTTACACGGTAAGTAGAGTGGTTGGCACCGGTGGTCTGGGGTTCAAGGGTTCAAACTTTCTGCTGGAAATTGGGGGTTGATTGGGACTCAATGGAAATCACCAGCAGCTGAAGCGTTCCGCAAAGAGCCAAAAAGCCAAGAGCCGCGACTTCACGATAGTAGATATTAACAGCCTGGTTAAGGAACTTGGATCATGAGCAGAGGCGTTGGTAAAAAGCGGAGATTTCAGGGATGGTGGGGCAATGAAAGATACGTTATTGTACAAAGCACGCATCGATCTTTGGGAGGATCACGAAGGACTATTGAGGGTGTGGGCTGGAGACCGGCATCTAAAGGACCTAGAGATTGGCAATGCCCTCAAGCCGAAGCAGCAAGGTGCTGCACCCTGTCTCTGCAGTAGGAGCTGAGTCGATCATGAACATAACGGCGCCACCGCCGAAGCAAGTAGGACCTGGCGATGAAGACCGCCGCCTAGCCGTAGCGAGAGTAGGGGTAGCGCCACAGCCGGACCAGAAACCCTGAGAACGACGGACCCAACGACAGCTGGTCACGAGGTTCTTTGGCAACGGCCCGACACTGAGGCGCGAGAATTCAGAAACCTTGTTGGCTACCATGCTATGGATGAGCGTCAGCTATACCAATGGGAAGCCAAAGCAAACTAACTCAGAGGCCTAGAGAGTCAGGAATCTGTAGGAAACTTGCTATCACTTACACCGACTGTCATCTCAACTAGTAGGATTCAGCAACTACGGAATCCAGATCTTCGTGGCAAGCACGAACTCGCCAATTGAACGGATGTCTTTTGTTATGAAGTTGTTTGAACTTCTTTTGAGATATGAAAACCCTTCAGAAATATAAGAATCATTGCAAATATTCATGTACTGGTATGGTAGAAGAGATATCCCGCAAAAAATGAAAATAAATAACTTATGATATGGTTGCGATAGGGTTATACAGACAACATTATCAAGGATTGAGAACTATGTATCTCATGATAGTATCAATAGCAGCTTGGTCAGTCACAATATCATACACTGGAGGCATCCCCGCTGAATTTTGGATTCTTACCGCCCCGCCATAGAGATCCACGGGCTTCACGTCGATCATATCATTCTTCCTAAACCTCCAAAAGCTCACGCCTCTGCCCATACCCGCAATACACCAGCGCCACGCCCCATTCGTCAGCGCTCTCCTTGGATATCCGGAGACCTGGGTACGAATGTTGAGCCAAGTGTCTGCTCCCGGGGTCTTGCCCTCGTAACAGACGCGCCATGCCCAAGCGACAGCACCCCCGCCGATAGCCTGAGATTGAACTACGAGGTCTGCGTCGCCTGCGTTTGGTACGCGAACTTCAGGTTTGATAATGTAATTTGGTTGGGGGAAGTAATTGTTCAAGATCCTGCGTTATAGCATTCAACCCATATTCAGTGGAAAACGATAACACACTACTCACGAGAACTATACCCCGTTCACGGCACTTTCTGGTGCCAGAAAGGGATTATTCAAAGTTGTCGCCAGAGTCGTCATGTCGGCAAGAGGTAGGGCAGGAATAAGCCAAGAGTTGACGGCCATGGCGATTTGGAGGGGGAAGGGGTAGGAATGATAAGCCAGGGGCCTGAAAGTCAACAAGGGAAGTACGAACCCTTAAATAACAGCTCCTCTTCTCAATTATTGAGGTACGCTGCACAATGCTAAATTCGACCCACCCGCCGTGCTATGGCTGTCAGAGGAACGCATCAGTCAATGCGACCCGTAAGATAGAAGGGTCTTTTGGGGGAAGTTTCTTCAATCCGAACCCGAAGAAAGTAAAATGCCTGCCATTGCAAGGAACAATTCATTCGACAATCAAAAAAGAATGGGACGCAAGAAAAACGTGCCGCAAATGAAAGGAACGAGTAGGCGGCGCTGAATGAAGGTCCCAACGAGAGTTGGCCAGCAGCTACTCTCCGAATATTGCTGTCAATCCACTCTGCACATATTCATCGGGAAAATGCACATCCGGTTACTCGGAGTCAACGTCGGGGGTTGGGATGTCAGTCTTCGCGTTTATCAGTATATAGTCTTCATTTTGAGTAGGTTTTTATGCCCCTTGTTCGCCCCATTCAGCTAGGTCAGGTTCGGAGGTTCGAAATCGGAATCGGTATCTGAGGACTGAAGACAGCTGGAGATCAACAAATAAAAAGCATAAAGGAGCTCGAGCAGAAGAAGAGTTCAAAAGACGCACGATAACTCCAAGATCGAGGGTTGGAAAGCTCATACTCGCGAACGAAAACAAGGCAACGAGAGGGATAGAGTAATGCATTCTGTTGGATCCGGAGTACATAAGAGAGACTAGACATCAACAGGAAACACGTTGTACTTAAGAGTGGGTAAGCGCCCGGGTCGAGATGGATAGGTGGACCAGGGTGAACCTGCTCACCGAGTTCGGGATTGTCTTGTCGAATTAGCAACATCTGAGGGACATGTTGAGGTTGTGAGTGACGAGACCTTTTCAATACGATAATATCTGAGTTCAAAGTCCAAAGAGGTCGTTTAAGAGGGCGAGATAGAAGCGACGAAGGCGATGGTCGTCTGCACGAGTCAAAAAAACTTTAAAAAGGGAGACGTGAGGGAGACGCCGCCGAACGCGTTGTTTGCTCGTTGTTTGGCTCTGATAGCGGCTGTCTCCACAATCGTAGGCCGCTCTGAAAATTTTGCTGCTGACCAATCGGTCCTCACTCCACAACTTTCGCTATGCTTTCCTCTCTACTGGTAGGACCAGATTGGGCAGCTACAAAATCTTGAGAGCGGCGATTATGGAAACACTGGAAAAACTGGGTGGATTGGAAATGGGGGCTTATCTAGCACCTCTTCCTCTTCTTGACTACACCGAGCGCGGGCACTGAGTCATCAATCATCGACAGTCCTTGAGCTTGAGACCTGTCAACATTCAATGTTCAACGTCGTTCAACACTCAAGTACTCAATACTCATCAACCAGTTCTAAAAGAATTCTCCGTTCACGTCGAGCCCGTGCTCGGCTCGACTCTCACACTCAACAGATCAATGCACAACTGGTGTAGTACCACGACCTTCCGACGATCACCGCCAGTTGAATACACGGTACTTTTTATTCTTTGTCGTATCGTCCATGAGTCCAAAGATGGGCTGAACTCTCTAGTATCCCTGTTCCTTGGGAATTTCGCATTTCGAAGAGACCATCAAGAGGAACTTGACATCTTACGGCTGAATCTTGGTCTTTCACTGTACATCGGTCGGTCCATTTCCCTTCGAGTCGACCTTGCACTTTCTGAATTAGGACAGTAACAACTGAGTGTCGGGCATGCGAGGAGGGGTCATTGATTCATCAGTTGCTATGTCACCGGTATCACCGCTGTACCCGTACGGATCCTAATAACCCTCAGTGTGAAGCCACAATCTGAGAATGGTTGTGTATCACGCATCATACACATAACCTACGCACATGTTGCTCTTCCGGTGGACTTCGCTCCGAGACAACTTGCGTGTGCTGTGTTGGGTTCGGGAAGTTGGAACTAGGCTTCGCAGGAAACTTAACAACAGATTCAAGTTTGAACGGTGCTTCAGGCCTCAGGCGTCACTTAACACTGACACTGATGATCTTCGAGTGGGATCTCAGAGTTGAGGCTGATGCAGATGATTCTCGTCAAGATATTGTCGGTGATGTCCGACAGTTCGACTTCTCTAGCTATACATACTTGCATCACCATCACCATCATACTACGAGTGCGCTCGGCAAACGCTGTTCCCGTCTTCTTTTGATTGACGACGGCGCTCCGAGCCTCATATATAACTACCAGGCCTTCCCGGACAAGCTGTACAAGGTTTGATTTTTTTTCTTTCTTTCCATCGCCCCAGCCTTCACATCGACTTCCTCCATGTATACGGCACCGTACGGTACATTCTACTCGACCAGTATCGAATCACCCCCTGAACATCGACTTCCATACCGATACGGACATCTACCAACAACTTACTCTTCTGGAACGTGCCCGGCAATGTCGTTTGCCCGCAAACTCTCGAGTATAGGCTCGGCGTCCAAACAATCGCCTCCCAGTAGTCATAAATATATCCCTCCCACAGACGACGATGTTCGTTCTGTCTGTCCAGCGTTGAACACAATGGCCAATCATGGATATATGTGCGTGATTTACTTGATGTTCACCTTTTTGACAGGCAATTAATCTATTTCGTGCCTTTCATAGCCCGCGTGATGGTCGCAATCTCACCTTTCTCACTATCTATCGTGCTCTCAAGGAATGCTACGGTCTCTCCACACCTCTCGCCATTGTACTCACGCTCGGTGGATTCCTGTTGATCGGAAGGTTGCCCATCTGCCTACCGTTCACCGTTCCATATATGTTCGCTGCTCGCAACCCTGATGGATCGAGGAGCCAACCTGGTGTTATCGACTTAAAACTCGTTGGACGGCATGGACGTGTCGAGCACAACGCGAGTTTGGTTCACGAGGATTGTCCGCCTGGATGGATATATCCCTCCATAAAGATCCGACATCACTGGGTGAAGAAACTCGTCGGCGACGTGCTTCCTCCAGTGAGGGGATACGGGGATGCCGCCGATGAGGAGGAGGATGATAGTTTCATGCATGCTTGGAAGCAGTTCACGACTAGAGCGTATATGAGTACGCTTGTTTCGGAAGCTGACGTGGGCCGCATGCGGGAGAGGCGGGAGCGGGAGTGTGAAGGGAAGGAGATGACTGATTTTCACCGCGAGATTGCCAGAGGGAGGATGGCGATTATTTTAGGTGTGTGGGAGACAAGTGAGGAACTTGAGGATGGAAAGGTGAAGAAGGGAATTCCTTTGCCGTATCTGCTGACCTGGCTGGGGGAGGAGCGACTCCCAGAGGGATGGAAGCCGGATCATGTGCAGGGTCTCCTGGACGTTAACAGAAGAAAGAAGGCAATACAAAGGACAGCGGAAGCGATTGCCCCCGCGCAAATGTGATAATTTATGATTCACTTATTATTTGCTGACTTTCTGTGGCTTCAAGGCCGAACTAGTCTCGTGTAACCAGACTGACGATATCTACGTGACGACTTCGCCGACCTACGATGCTATTCTCTGATTTCATTGTTTTACCATCTGTTTTACATTTTTTACCCTAAATCAACCTAGTATACCTCCTGTTCATGACTCTATCATGGCCATATTATCTCCAAATTGTGGGGAAGTGCAATACTTGTTGTACACTACCCATGCTATGAATTGTTTTTGATTCTGTTGAGGAATCCAGGCCCCCCCAGAGTTCAAACATTCATATCACACACTTCAGACTCGACCTCGCCGCCGAGGACCAACTGAAGGCAGTACCAATCCCTGCCGCTTGCCGGCCTTGGGTGAATTGTTGGTGTGCCATATGGACGTTTGTGGGACAATGTAGGTGCGTAACGAGCCGGTATCCCACGGTGGCATGGTCTAGACTCTGCAAAACGTTGACCAGTGACCACCATCATCATGTACCGACCTATTTCCTCTCAGCTACCTTTAATTCTCGCTCCCTTCAGGTCTCGGTCTGAATTGTTGTAGGTCCACCAACCTCGCCGGTTCACAAGTAGTCTACGCGTTTAGAGGGACCCAGTAATGCTCAAGCTTGGGCTCGGCTACGGGTCAACTGCACCATCTCCTCGTCGTACATCTATGCACACAATCACATACGTCAAACATCAAGCCTCGTACTGAAAGCTGGAATATACACCATGAATCATTCCTCGGTGCACTGTGCGGCGCAGAAGCGTTGATGTCTACAGGTTGATCAGGCCTGGGGGGTCTAGATGTCGTCGTTTTCTTACGGAACCTTTCTGATCGCGTCAAGTGCTAATGACTCAATCAAGCTCACCCAGTAACCATCGAGGTTTTCCCTATATCAGCACTCCGGCATCACATCCTAAAGCATCAGCGATAGCATCGAATGACGCTTGACATCGTTCGAACTCAAAATCAATGCAAGATGTTCGAGTCTTCGTTCGACTTTGTGGAGCCTAAGGCCTAGGTGCTCATGGCGGCAGGCAGATAATAGTCATCTGTCGTTTGGCTTCCTGTATGCTGCATTTTCAGGGTCCAACGCAACGCCCCCCGGATTATATTCAGTCGGAAAAGAAGAATGCGGTTGCAATGTGCTTGACCCGTTTTCATCTCCTTGGTCCACGGGTGTTGTCGGCTAACTTTCTCAAGATGCTCAAGACAAGCTTGCGGCACAGCAGCCTAACGATACCGGACCGTGGTTACTTAAAGCAGAGAAACAGCTCTCGCTTGCGCCACCCCCTTCCTTCACCTCATCCTCCCATGTCGTCAGACGAGATATCTGCCAGGTTCGAGAGGTTCTTCTACATTGGAAACATGCTCCAGTCGATATGCCATGGTAGGTTCATCGAACCAGCGTTGTTTGGGTTGTTCTGATCTCAAGAGCCTCAGGAATCACCCTCTACCTCGCATTCAACAGCATAGTTCTCCTCGCAAAGCCCTTATGCATACGCACACCTACACTCGCAAACCACGGGCTCCCCGGAATTCACATCCAACTACCGAATCGGTTATCCATCAAACAACGAATCTTCTTCATCGCCTACGTCCTCGTGATGGTCTTGTGCATGACCTTCGCATTGGCTTCGAACGTATTGTTCGGTCAACAGCTATGGATAGACCATAGGGATTTCAAGGGAGGCCCATCGGCGTATTGGGCGCATGCGGCATCAAGTTGGTTCAATGTGACTGGGAGCGCGATGTGTATGTTTGCGAACTGTATGGGAGATTTGCTATCGGTACGTTTGTTCCTTCTTCTTTGGGTGCTTACCTCTTCAATTTCATTCATCCCCTGTGCTGTTCAACAGCTCTACCGTTGCTATATTATTTGGGCCTTGAATAGAATGGTCGTGATTATACCCGGACTTTTCTTTCTCGCATCGACTGGCACGTCCCCTATCCTCTTTCTCAGGCCTATGATCCTCACATCTGTCTCCCTCCTCCTAAGCAATGGCAAGCATCTCTCTAATCCAAAGCGCCTCCCCTGGCTCCAGCCTTTTCGCCGGTATCTCCCTCAGCTTCTACGTTCCCTGGATCGCCCTCACCTGCACCCTCAACGTTATGGTAACAACCCTGATCATCTATCGACTCGTCTTCGCCCGATTCCAAGTCCGTCAATCCGTCCGAACCAAGGAGTTATTCAGGGTGTACACGGGGCCGGTAGCGGTACTCGTAGAATCGGCATTGCCGTTTAGTGTCCTGGGGGTCGTGTTCGCGGTGCTCGTAGGGGTAGGAGATGATGTATTTTTGATCTTTAACGCGATCTGGGGGTCGTATGTGGTAGGGTCGATTCCCTCCTTCCTTCGGGTTTGTTTTTTCTTGCTGTGTACTGAACTTACTCGCTAGGCGATTGCACCCCTGATGATTATTCATCGAATGGCAAGTGGGAAGGCTTGGGAGAAGGACACGGTACAGCAGATGTCGGCCTTGCAAGGGATCGAGAGTTTTGAGTTGTCCTCTCCAAGTCCGACGGCAAGTGATAATGAGACGCTTGGGCTGGATCGAACGGATTCGAATGTGAGCTGTATCGCTTAAGTACGACCGGTAGTTTCATATACTGTTATCGTACATACTATCTAGTCCTTTTTTGTATACATAGCGTTTGTTTTGTAAAGGGTAAGTCTACAGCATGGTTTTCTCCCGAACACGAGCACCTAACAATAGCTTCGCCTAACTCCCCTGGCTCAGCCGAACGAGATAGAGAAATCCGCGTGGCAGGAGCCGTGTGCAGTAAGAATGTTTTCTGGTATATCTCTTTAATTGCAGGTTGAAGGACAAAAATTGTACAGGAAGAAAAAAGTATACAGTGCAAGATCGAAAGCAAGCGAACAGAAGAGCAAGTACACAGGGAGCAAGAGACATGGAACCCATTTTGAGCCTTATTAAGGACAGTGGGGGTCATAGATATCGAATGTCGCTTTCTATGAAGTCAAAGTGAGCATGCAGTCTCGGCGTAATAGATATTCGAAACCTACCCCTCCAGGCTGGCACCGAGTTGCAAGATACGATATTCCGCCCCATCGTAGTGGGGAAGTCGCACCTGAACAGATAAGGTCGGTCGGGATGAGAGTTAACTCCATGGTCGAACGGAAGCTACACGTACACATTCGTGACATTTCATCTTGTTCTCCGTTATAGTCGAGCCGAGCTTCCACACGCTGTGCGACTAGATTAGTACTCAAGGCAGAGTTGACAAATTACAATGAATAGCTAGCTCACTTTGACGTTCGATTCGGCACAACCCTAGTAAAGATATCAGCTCGGTACCCTAAAAGCGACAAAGCGACTTGAGAATCGGCACGACTCACATGATCCCAGAAATCCTTGAACACAGGGCGACACTCCGGCACATTGAAATCAATGAACCAATGTCCTCTGATCCTCCCCGACGTTTCATCGCGCTCACACCAGTCCGGAGTCCTCTCCTCCAGCCCGAAAAAGTTGTGCGGCACTTGCTTACACGCCTCGAGTCCGTCCAAGTCCTTTACTTCATGCATGATCCCCCAAAATTTCTTGAGATTATATTGTTCGCACCGCCAGTCCCGTTGGATGTCGATCCAGTAAGGTGTACAGGTGGTAGCATTGTGGACCGTGAAACGTGCTCGGTAGACGTCTTCTCCAGCTGATGTTCGCTCGAGGTGACATTCCTCCGGTAGAAGCGAGCGATGGTCAATCGTGATCGGTGTCTTCAAACATGATTGGTGAGGATCGAGACCTGGGGGGACATGCGAGAGGGACATGAAAGCTGAAAACCCCCGTGTCTTGTATTCCGAGCACTTGGAATCTGGTATGGGGTTCTGTGTACCAACTGGTATGGGATCCCACTCAGGAACACACCCGCCCTCGTCGAAGTCGACGACCCATTGGCCTCGTGTGATTGTGCAAGGGACGGTGCGCAGCTCACCGTCATCCGAGTTGTGGCGTTGACACTGCGTGACCTCTGAGTAGCACGAGGTGGGGTGTTCGATGGTCCGTCCGTGGATTGTGATGGGAATATCTGAGCAGGAGTCCCGAGGATGAAAACCTTCAGGCATATCGGGAAGATGAGCAGTGTAGGTCCGAGTGCCGATTGAGGTACAGTTCGGAGAGGGAGTGAGGTTTATCCAAGTCGTTAGAATAGGTGAGGGTGGAATGTAGGTAGAAAGGCCGCAGTAACGTTGTAAAAGGAAGAAAGTGACGATACCACTGAGGAAAACGATCATGTGCCTCATGAACGACCGGATCGTGCGTTTTGGAGGACGGGGAAGTAAAGGTGTAGTTTGGTCCATCGGCGGCATGTTGTCGTAGTATCGATGATCTGCCGATGTATACGACGGTGGGCTTCCACCGCCGCGCAAATTTGATGGCATTGGCATTTATTCAAAACGACCTGGGTGTGCACAGATTATTGAAAAAAAATAATCCCAGGAGGTCAAAGCAAGACTCACCCAATCGATGACATCCACTTTCGGTGAAGTGTGTTTGAAATCCTTCCAACTATCGAACTTTCCTAGCTCAAATACGCCTGTTTCGAATTCGACAGCCTCTTCAGAGGTGCTAGAAGGCTGTTTGACCGAGAGTCTCAAGGTGGAAGAGTATAAGAAGGGTACGGCTTTAGAGAGCTTTACAGCTCTTTTGATGCTGTGCGCCGTTTGGCAAGCGTTGTTTCTGTGGGCGCGTGTAGGAGCTGTATCATCATTTCGCTGGCCGGCCGATATCTTTCACACCTGATCAGCTGCCTAGATTCGCCGAGGAGTCAGCAGGTGCGTGAGAATACTTCCAAATTGGGCTCGGTACCAACCGACACCGCGTTGGGAGAATGAATAAGCAACGGGCTTGTTCCGCCTTCATTCACCATCATTGCGAACGTTTCTCCACCGCCAGCAAGCTTCAAGTTGGCGTCAATTCTGTGGGGGACGGTACTAGTTCCGAGCTTTGTCATCAAACTTTCAATGGGAAGATAAGGCAAGATGCCGCCTGAGTCGGTTGGTAACCTCCAACGGGCCCCTCAACCGTCTTACAAACCACTACTGCTGACTGAGTCGGTCGCTTGCTCATCGATGATCAAGCTCAAGTACGGGGTGTAGCTTCCCCTGAAAAATAATGGACGGGTATATATACTACCGCTGAGCAGATCTGCTCCTTCGACCACTTGGTTTCCTCATTCCCCTCCAACCCATACACCATGAAGGACCTCGTTCGGGACTCATTTCTCGGTCAAGCAATCAACAGCCTTTCTGGAGGACGCCTTCTAAGCTACGCAGATCAGAGACCGGACTATAAGGTCCCTGCTCGGTACCTCCTTTCACCTCCACTATCTCAAGTCACCACAATCGCCAGTACTGTGGAACAGAAGAAACTTGAGTCGAATAGAAGCTCTCAGTCGGCAACAGCCTGTCCAACACCTGTACCTCCTGCTCATTTTCCCAGTTCTGGAAAGGATTCGGAAAATGAAGATCTTCCGGACCTCGTCGCTGATCGCCTGAGGGACATAGAAAAAAGCGGAGACCCTCACTTGGTGGACTGGGAAGGCCCCAACGATCCTGATAATCCGAGGTGCGTATCGCCATCATATCGTCCCCTGTCTTGCCTCGTACTAAGGCCAGCTTTCAGAAACTGGTCTACGTTCAAGAAAGGATTTGTCGCGTTGTGCATATCACTCCTTACCTTTTCGGGTATGTACTCGCGATTGTTGGATCCGGCGCGATGCTGACGTCGGTCTGCCTCAGTGTACATCGGTTCCGCGATATTCACCTCTTCATTCCCCGGGATCATTTCGCACTTCGGTGTTTCACATACGGAGGCGATACTTGGGTTAACGCTTTACGTGCTCGCCTACGGTATCGGCCCTATGTTCCTCACTCCCCTTCAAGAACTGCCGTCTTTGGGCAGGAATCCGGTGTATATCATCGGCCTTGCCATCTTCGTACTTTTCAACATACCCATCATTGAAGCCAAGAATAATTCCACCATCCTGGCCTTCCGATTCTTGACTGGGTTCGTTGGTAGCCCCGCTTTGGCGACCGGAGTCAGTATCCTCAGAAATAGTCTCGCATCGCTTCATACTGATATTGTCTCACCAGGGCGCGTCTATAGCCGATATCTTCGAAGGTCGGAAGGTTCCCTATATGATGGGTATATGGTCACTTGGCGCTGTCGCGGGTCCTATACGTGAGTTTTGGTCATCCATTCTCAAAAACGTGACACAACTCTAACCTTTCCCTTCATGATTCCCCAGTGGGTCCCGTCATTGTGAGTTACCTATCTATCCTGTCATACACTCCGAAAGCTGAACACTTCTCTCTCAGGGTGGATTTGCCGCGCAAGCGAAAGACTGGAGATGGCCAATATACGAACTGATGTGGATCTCAGCGTTTGCTCTTGGGTTCCTCTCTATCTTCTTGCCGGAAACTATGGCGGAAAATATCCTCTTAAAACGAGCGAAAAGACTTCGCAAACTTACAGGCAACCCGCATCTTCGTAGCCAGAGCGAGTTGGATCAGGCAGCGATGTCCAAGAAGGAGATAGCCTATGAGTCCCTGGTGCGACCATTGTTGTTGACCACCGAACCTGCAGTCTTGTTCTCGAACATTTACATTGGGCTTGTTTGTGAGTGTCCCATTTGCCGGTATCTTTGGAGAAGCGTATTCTGATGCACTTCCCTTCGCTGTACAGACTCTGTGTTTTACCTCTGGGTATGTCATTACCTACTCTACTGATCAACAGTACGTGATATTAACGTGTTCGTTCGCAGTTCGAAGCCTTCCCCCTCGTTTTTAACGAGATATACCATATGAACCTCGGAGTTGGGAGTCTTCCCTTCTTGTCTTTCATCGTCTCGGCGGCTGTTACTTACACCGCATACTGCCTATACTGTGAGTATCCCGTTCTGCCACTTGAAGCGCTCGACAGACTGACCCCCCTCCTGCAGTAAAATACCATCTCGAGCCCCGCTCTGACAGAGACCCGGAAATGGCCGCAGAGGCTCGTCTAGAGATTGGTTTGATGGCCAGTGTCTTCATCCCCATCTCGCTGTTCATGTTCGGATGGTCTTCGAGAGAGTCGGTACATTGGTAAGTTCACTTCCTGGACTCGACTTCGCGCAGAGGCTTATTTGACCTTGAACCTTTAGGATTGTACCGGTGATAGCTGCAGCGCTATACCTTCCTGGGATCTTCCTCACCTTCCAATCCATCCTCGTCTATCTCACTGTCACGTACCCCAAGTATGCGGGATCAGTCTTGGCCAGTAACGACCTGTTCAGGTATGTTTCCGTGGCTCCATGCGAAGATCGTCAAACCCATACTTATCGTCTCTCGAAGATCCTCAATGGCCAGTGTGTTCCCCCTATTCGGGACGGCGTTCTTCCGTAATCTGGGATTAGGACCAGGGTCCTCGTTGCTTGCTGGTATCTCAATACTACTCATGGTCGCCTTCTTCGTGAGTCACTTTCCTGTCAGAAAAAATTTACCGTTCACTCATGCCATCTTCTCTGCATAGGGTCTTATTCGTTATGGCCATATCCTTAGGGCTCGTTCGCGGTATGCGGAGTAAAGAAGGGTATCCCACCCTACCCTGTATTATGATCACGAACGAAATCTTCACGCCGACATGTAGCCTTTAGAATTGGATCTTAGCACTCATCGTTAGAGGGTAGATATTAGACGCAGCGTATTTTTATTGGTTTTTTGCGCATTAATGAATTGGGTCAGCGACTTGCAACTTTGAATCTTTCTTTCCCCGCCACCACTACACTGTGATTTCTCCGATTGGCAGTCGCGCTTTTATATAAGTGGTCCTCTAAAATATAGAATTTCCGGTCACTTTCATTCTTGATGACAGCCGTATAAAAGAAATCAGAGAAAGGGATCTCAAAGTTATTAGCGTTGATTCGAGGTTTGCTTATGACGGGATACCTTGGCCGACGCTGAAGCGCGACGTGGACTTGATGGTGGAGCAGTATGAGGAGTTTGTGCTGTCGCCGAAGAGAGCTGGGTATCGGACGGTGAGGTGGAGGGAGAGGCTGGCGGAGGAGAGGAGGCTATGGGATGTGAATCATGTGAAGGCGAAGGTCGCACCGTTTGTGATGGAGGAGATGAGGGAGGAGGTGGTTCAGACGGCGGAAATTTTATGCGAATATTTGGATGTGCTTGTTGGGAAGTATGCTGGATACTAGTCGCTTCCTACCTATACTCGTTTACCCTCATCGTTACATTCATCAATCCCACAGTATGTACACTGAGGCTACACTATGATAATACCTCTCGTTTTACACGATACAGTCCGTTGAGAGCAGCTCTTACAAGTTACAAGAGCTGGGTAAACCGCTACTTGAACCAGTCGCTATGGCCAAACCTTGCCCACCGCAGCTCGATCTATGATTTACATCGAACGATCCAGCTGTAATTCTTCAGCTCTCGGGAAAGCGCCCGTTGTGGCGTCAGGATCCACAGGGATCCATAACAAATGTCCAGTGGGTTTTCCACGTCTTACGTCGACTCGGAACCCTCATAAGTCGACACGAAAGATACAGATCTTTTGGTGAGGAGTAGCAACCTACCGGTTGTCCGATGGCGATAGTATACGTAGTTGCAGGGTTGTACAATAACAGTCGTTCTACTTACTGGCGCAGAGAACCAGGATCTCTTCGAGCAGTCTATTAAACTTCCCGTCTCCCAGTGCTGCTATGTCTTTCCATCCCTGTGTATCTCCGAGAGTCAACCTGATCCACCACAAATACCCGGCCGCAAACACATCTGCAAATGTAGGGTTTGTCCCGCCCATCACGAACGGTGAATCGTCCGGAGCGCGATTCTCGTATCCCTGCGCCATCAACCTGAATCCCTGCACCGCCTTCTTCCAAATCTCGGCCTGCTCTTCTGCGCTCAACGTCACTTTCACAGCACTTTCTCCGAAGGCTGCTACCATTGACGCTTGAACTTCCGGAGGTAAGAAGTTAGCCGCCGTCAATGGTAGAACCATGGGCAACAGGGGAATAAAGTTGGTCGAGAAGAACGTGCAGAACGATGATTGCAACATGCGAGTTCCAGCTGGGATCATTCGAGGGGTGTCTGGGTAGGCTTCGTCGAGGTACTCGGCGATCTTGAGCGAGTCGGATACGACTTTTCCTGTCTTAGAGTCGTGAATCATTGGGACGGTATACTTGGGCGAACCATCGCCGTAGTTCATGGTGGGGTTTGCACCAATGGATTTCGCAGTCGACTCCACTTCGTGCAGTCCGATTTCGACAACCGTGTAAGGTATACCCTTGAAGTTCAAGGTAAATCTGAGAATGAGATCGTTAGCTAATTGCACTGATGAGCCGCCGGCAGCGAGTTGGTGAGAGGTTACCTTATCGAACGAACGAAGGGTGACATCCCCATCGTTTTTGGCATGTTGGTTGGTCCGATATCGTACAACGTGATCATGCTAGTGGAGATTTGAGATTCGCCGGTGTCCAACTTACAGAAGGGATGCTTCAAGTTATATAGCCTTGAGTAGCGTGTCCATGATTAAGACACATCCCCGTTTGGGTTTACTCCATCGGACGTCTAGATTCAAAGTCTTGTCTCGTTCATAGGTCCTTCGCCACATTTGTTGGTCACTGAGTTGGTGAACACATGAGATGATGTTGGATACTACGGGAAACCCCGAGTTTCAGAGGGCTGAGTCGGAGGTACCCTGTGCCGGGGACCAAGTCTTGAGCGATGCGACCGGGGAATTACCAAGGGGGAACACAAGCTTTACAAGTTTAGCGGGGATTCAACATCAACAGAGGTGCTGCAACGGGCCATTGCAGTCGAGTACGACCCGAGAGACATGCATAAGTCAGAGGTACCCTGTGCCGTGGACAAAGTTTTGAGCGATTTGACCGGGAATTACCAAGGGGGAACACAAGCCTTACAAGTCGAGCGGGATTCGACACCAACAGAGGTGCTACAACGAGCCACTACAGTCGGGTACGACCCGAGACACACGTAGCTTGGGAAGCGCGTAAACATGAGTACGGTATTTACCCGGTGGGATGGCAGAGAACCTGCTGGTGTTTAGTAACGATTGGATGACATATAAAGCTAGAAATGCACCGTCAAACGTTCCAAAATGCTAAAGCCAACCTAAACGTGTTGATTCGATTCATTGTAGGCACATCGAGACAGGCCGACGGGCATACAGAACGAAGATGAGGAAAAGGTGGTCTCGAGGTGTACCACGTCCACGAGGGTCCGAAGTCGTTAACGGTGAGTGAACGACTCACATCAAGAGTTTTAGACGCCCCGTCCCAGCAGGGTGTCCTGGCTTGCTTTTTCCGCCAGGTAGATCAGAAGAAACCCGCACTATCACGGATATGATTAGCTACGGGGCAATAGGGTCAATCTCTGATTCCGATCTGGAGGTATATCTGGATGAAAAGCTGCTCGTAGTCAGTAAGTGAGGAACCTACATACCTTTGGTTCAACGCCAATGGAGGAATATCTGAGACACTAGCACGTTAGATAACACAGGTAGGGTGAACTGCACAAATCAGATCAGCGGATTCAGACAATGACATATATCGTAGAGCGAAGGTACGGGGGGAAACTACACTGTGAGCTACGTGCTTCTACGGACCTGAAGAAACCCACTCGATCTGTGACAGATCCTGAACCTGAATCCTAGGTGACTTCGAGGCTTTTACTTCTTAATTCTATGTGATTTGACGGTGCGGCATGACCCTATCAGCAAGTCCAAGGCTGGTAGAATCAGAGAAAGAGTAAGGCGTGATGGTAATGAACCAAGAAGTGATATATAGCGGCGGTCATGGATAACGGAGCCGGCAAATGCCGCGATTCTGAATGAAAATCTTCTCACGAGTTAGTATATCAATCGTAAATACCTACTTGACGAAATAGATATCAAAGATAACAAAATTAGCCAACAGGAGCAAAATTAGAATATGATAAAACACCTTCACCGACTACAGTTGACGAAATTCACAAGCCCGAGTGGGTCAACTTGGAGTGCCAACCAAAGCATATCGATAGGCATCCAAGGAATTTACAAGTCTTGATGGCCGCCGTGCAACATATGTTGAGCATCCCCAGCGTCGGACGATAGCCGAGCGGGGGAGCAAGTCGGATCATCGACCATGAAACGGGCTTCAAGGATATCCCCTACTCCCCAATGCGCCCGCGACAAAACACTTTCAACAAGGTAGCATTCGTCAGGAAGGTATGAGCGCCCATCATCGAGAACCAGCGGTGTATGTCGGCACGCATGCATCGGGTTGAGACCTAGTGGGACACGGGAGAGGGACATATACGCTGTGCAACCTCGTTGACCTGTGGATCTCCGAGTTGGTGTTGCGCATCGAGATCCAGGGTCGTCTTCAGCGAGCATAAGACACTCGATATCCCATTTAGGTTCTGGAAAAGGATCCCAGGAAGGTATACAACCGGGCTCATCAAAGTCTACGATCCAGGTCCCTCGAATCGTCAGCTGCCCCTTTGAAAACCAGGCTTGAGAAGGCGAGTCGTTGTACAAACAGGAAGTAGGGTGTGGAATGATTCGCCCGTGAATGGTAATAGGGATGTCGAAGCAACTTTTATCTCCAAGAAACTCAATGTTCTGGAGAAAGGCGGTGTATGTGCGGGTGCCAATTGAGGTGCAGTTCTCGTTGGGGGTGATGTGGTGCCAGGAGAGTGCCGAATATTTGACGACCACGCAAATGAGCCCTATGAGTGTTACGAAGACCGCCCCTATTACGCAGCACACCAAGGCAGGGGAGTCGGGGTCTTTCCGTGATGTTGTGTGTTGGCTGTGAGGTTGATGGTTGTGACTAGGACTGGGATCGTTCGAAATTCTGTTATATCATGAGTGGATCAGCCGATTATCTGGTATATTTGAGACTAACCTGATAGTAACATCCTCTCGATTGGAAATGTCTCGAGTACTAATCTCCGAGTCTGACCCATATGGAGGTGAACTGACTCCTCCGCATCGAATATCCATCCAGCCTGATGGCGGATACAGAGTACAAGTATGAGCCAAGAAATTCCCCGTTTCTGGCAAATGCGAAAACTCACTCTATCAGTAGATGCGGAGGTTTACGCTGTGAGTTCACGGGACTCGAAGCGCTTTCGAATCAGCTACATAATGTTACAGCGAGTGAGGTACACATACTTGTCAGGGTAGGATCTGGCCAGTGGTGGGGATGAACAAGAGCAATTGAGAATCGTCATGGATTGTGACGAAATGATGTGGTA
Organism: Marasmius sp. AFHP31; assembly: GCA_024721195.1. NCBI lineage: Eukaryota > Fungi > Basidiomycota > Agaricomycetes > Agaricales > Marasmiaceae > Marasmius > Marasmius sp. AFHP31. The sequence goes on from JANHQD010001922.1 coordinate 64,121, forward strand.
CAGCGGCTTCGTAACGGCTTGATGGGTTGATGGGGCGAAAGGCCGAGAGCAGTGCACAATTATCGGGCTAGACCCGCTAGCTGGGGTCATCAAAGTCCGTCCTGACCTGGTACTCATTACAGGGGCCCTGCTCAACCGAACGAGATTGAAAATCTTTATATAGCTCATCATCACCAGTAGCAGGAACAAGACACAATTACAGCTGTCTATATCCATCACAATTGAAACGATGTGTTCGAACGAAGTCCCCTTGTGTCACCCTGAGTTTTGCCACTTCCAGCGCCGCAGGGTGGCGATGAGCAATATTTCGAACCTCTACAATTCTGTTCGGCTGAGCTAGGGCCGCAGCCACAGATTAGCAGTGAACGAAGGTAAACACTAGCTCATGTGAGGTTCTCAAGTTCGCGAAAAACTCGTGCTACAGGGATGAGAAACTTATCCTCTACAGGAGAATTAGTATATGTACAAACGAAGATTCAGGCGAATGCACGCACCTACTATAGCAGCATATGAATTCAAACCACTGATCGCACTCAAACGATACATCTCTCATCCGAATCCGTCCGATCCAGTTCACCTGATACTCCATTACCACTCAAAGTCGTTGAGCTTGGAGGGAACAGCTCATGACTTTCGATCCGTCGCAACGCCGACATCTGCTGTGCCGTCTCCTTCTCCCAAGCCTTCCCACTGGCCGTTCGATGAATAATCATCAGGGGTGCAATTGCCTAGCAAGTAAGCATTAGTAACAAGTTCCAAAATCACCGGTACCACGGGGAAAACAAGATAAGGAAAAGGTATTTTACCCACCACATACGATACCCAGATCGCGTTGAAAACCGGATAGACGTCATCCCCAATACACTGGAGCACCGCCCACACGATCCCTAGGACACTAAACGGTAACGACGATTCAACGACCACCGCTACCGGGCCCGTGTACACCCTGTACAACTCCTTATTCTGGGCGAATCGACGGACACGGAGTCGGGCAGAGACGAGTCGGTAGACTATGAGGGTGATTACGATAACGTTGAGGCCGCAGGTGAGGGAGATCCAAGTGATGTAGAGGGAGGTGCCAGCAATAGGGATGGAGCTGGGGGAGGCGATTTGGATCAGTAAAATGATCGCTATTGCTTTGGGACAGAGAGGGAGGGAGATGGACGTGAGGATCATAGGGCTGAGAAAGAGGATAACGAGGGGGGCTGTACCAGTCGATGCGAGAAAGATTAGTCCAGGTATAATCACGACTGATCTGTTCGAGGCCCAGATAATATAGCAGCGGTAGAGCTGTTACAACGCAAATAAAGAATGAGTACGACGAGCCCGGAAACAGCCGAAGCAAAAGGAATAAGCGGACCGCTAGCAACTCCCCCATACAATTCGCAAACATACACGTCGTAGTCTGAGACAGGTTGAACCAACTGGACTTCGCCGCCTGCGCTCGATACGCCGATGGACCTCCCTCGAAATCCCTATGGTCTATCCATAGACGTTGACCGAAAAGCACGTTCGCAGCCAGAATGAAGGTCAGGCAGGAGACCATCAAGAGGATGTATACGATAAAGAAGATTCGCCTTCTGGCGGATAATTGATTCGGGAGTTGGACGTGAGCTTCGGTGGGTCCGTTGAATGACGGGGTTGGTGTGCTTATGCGTGAGGGCTTTGCGAGGAGAACGATGCTGCCGAACGCGAGGTAAAGAATTATTCCTTGGGTTTGAGTTCAGAACAATTTAGATAAAACTGATCTATGTAATGAACTTACCATAACATACCGCCAGGAGAATGGTTGCGATGTAGTATAACCTCTCGAACCTGAGAAGTTCCTCGTCCGACGACATCGAAGGATGGGGTGAAGGAAGAGGTTTGCACAAGCGAGAGCTTTTGAGCGCAGACGTGAGACCCAAGCTGTAACTGTTTCTGTTTTGGGTATGGAAGTAATCCCCCTGCGCTCCCTGTGAACTGCAGTAGAAAGCAAGGGGTGTCTTTAAAGAATCGCCAATTTTCCTTTTCGAATGGATATGATTCGTGAAGTGGGGGCTGTGTTGGACCTTGAAAATACAGCATACAAGAAGAAGCAAAACAACAGATGAAATGGGCGATCTATTCCCTGGTCACCGCTATAACTCGTACCTCGGCTCCGCAAAGTTGAACGGACATAGTTTTGGACGGTGCCGCCATCACTGATTGTTTAGAGTCCCCGATATGATGCTGGAGATAGATAGATAGATGGAGTGCTGATATAGGGGAGGCCTTCATGAGCTGGGTGAGCTTGGTTGAGTCATTAGTACTGTGCGCGATCGAAAGAGTTCTGAAGAGAAAAACAGTTTCCGAGCCCCCTCCTCTGGGCCTTAGATAATACCGTTCCTACGCTGCATACTGCACCGAAAGATGTGCATGGTGTATATATATTTCAGCTTTCAAGACAAAAGGTGTCATATCCGCCCGATCTGCACGGTAACCGAAGTGTCGCGTGGCTGACTGATGATCACCCGCGTACCCGCGGCACAGGATACCGGCCATTACAGCCACTAGTGAGCTCTGCGAGTCCAAGGACACCACAGCGCAGAGAAAAACGTACCAATATTACAGTAACCCGAGCAATGGGAGCTCGAGTTTAGTCAACCCATGTTTGAATCCATGCGGAAATAAGAGGCGCCATACAACTCGACTGGGGTGTCAGTGGATGGTGCCGGTGAACGACCAGCGACTGTTTCACTGCTCACGTTGGGCCCTCAGAAGTCGACACAAAAAGATACAGATATTTTTGGTGAGGGGTAGCGGCCTGCCCGCTCTCTAACGGTGATTTTGTATGTGGTTGCAGTTTATCACAATACTAAGTGCTCACTTGTTGGCGCAGTGAACCAGGGTCTCTTCGAGCAGTCTATCGAACTTTCCGTTCCCCAGCGCTGCTATCTCTTTCCATCCTTGTGTATCCCCGAGCGCCAACTTGATCCACCACAAAAATCCGGTCATGAATATATCCGCAAATGTAGGGTTCGTCCCGCCCATCACGAACGGTGAATCGTCTGGAGCACGATTCTCGTATCCCTGCGCCATCAACCTGAACCCCTGCACAAACTTGTTCCAAATCTCGGTCTGTTCTTCTGCGCTTAAGGTGATTTTCACAGCACTTTCTCCGAAGGCTGCTTTCATTGACGCTGCGACTTCCGGAGGCATGAAGTTAGCCGCCGTCACTGGTCGGATAATGGGTAGCAGGGGAACAAAGTTCATAAGGAAGGACGTGCAGAATGACGATTGTAGCATGCGAGTTCCGGCAGGAATGATTCGAGGGGTGTCTGGATAGGCTTCATCGAGGTACTCGGCAATCCTGAACGAGTCGGATACGACTTTTCCCGTTGTGGAGTCGTGGATCATCGGGACGGTATACTTGGGCGAACCATCGGCGTAGTTCATGGAGGGAGTCGCACCGATGGCTTTGGCAGTCGACTCCACCTCAGCCATACCGATCTCGATAGCTGTGTAGGGGATACCCTTGAAGTTCAGGGCAAATCTAAGGGAACGTTGTTAGTCAACCGTACTGATGACACACTGCGACGAGCACTACCTGATTGCACGAACGAAGGGTGACAGCCCCATCGACTTAGCTAAATTGACTGGTCCAATATCGTACAGAGTGATCATGTTTGTGGAGAGTTGGAGGTAGTGGGTATCGAACCCATAGACGAGGTACTTCAGGTTATATAGCCCTTTTCGGTATATGAATAATCAAAAACCTCGCTCACTTGGGATTGCCCCGTTGGATGTGTTTCAGGAGCTCGCCTCGCTCATAGGTCCTTGACGACGACTGTTGGCGAGATAGTGTATGGATGAGATGGTGTTGGGTACCACAGGAAACCCCGAGTTTGAGTGGGCTGAGTAAGATGCTCTGTGCCGAGATCAAGGCTTTGTGAGCTATTGGAACGGCACCCGTATTTTTCCAACGCAGGTACTCCAACACGCGCTACTGCAGTCGGATACGACCCGAAAGACATGCAGTACCTCGGGGAGGCGCGTAAACGCGAGCACGGTATTTCTCCGGTGAGAATCCGATTTCGTGGAACCTGGCGTTGTTTAGTAATAGCTGAAGGGTATATGAAGCTGGAAATGCACCAGATCGAAACCAACACAGCAAATAATCACTTCACCCCAACCACCATCGGGTACGATTTCTTCCCTATTCGATACCACGGAACCATCACAACCACCGAAATGCCACCAGATTCAGGTCCAAGTACGTCGGTATCCATCAAGTAGCTACCACCGTACTCTGTAATACACTCGCTCAATTTCGTTCGAGTCTCATCAATAGAATACGTGGTGATCGATACTGGATGTTCTGAGTAATCCAACCAGGCGATGGTGTTATTTTCGGGTCGGAATCTCTCCTCATGCTCCGGCTCGGAGTCTGCGAGTCGTGGTGGCGAGCGCGCATTCCTGATTCTCTCACCCAAATCAGGGGATTTGAGGTCAGCACCAATCTGTTCTCGTATGAAAGCGTAATCGTAGAAGGCAGGGAGTCGATGGTGTGCGCCGGCTAAGAAGGACAATCCATGAGTCGAGGTATAAATCAATATGGGCGAATGGAGGTCCCTCACCTCGAGCCAGTTCCCTTGTTTGGAGACAAGCCTCCTTGTGATCATCTCGACCCCAAGCCACCTTTTGACACTTCCTCGAGCAGTAGACCCTGGACTTGCAACCCGTACATCGAAGAAACTTGGATGTAAGCTCACGGCCCGACGGGTCCGGACACTACGCCGAACAAGTTGAATACACAAAACTTCTGAAGTAGAGAAGGGACAGGACCCACATCGAGGTTATCACACATCGGCCTATTATAGGTCAGTTCAGAGCTCGGAATGTTCTTCACCACCCGTCGTCTCGAAACGTCCCTCTTGAGAGTATCCCAAACATCCAAGAACGATCGGCAGAGATCAGCAGCTTCCCCATCCATCGTATCCATCTCCAAGCCCTCTATCTTCGTGATCCAGCGAGCGAGGCGCACGAGAACAGGACGGTGAAGACAGACACCGATCAATGTTTTGGTCAGCTGCGTGAACTGATAAACCAGGGTGCAACTCGACGGCAAAGACGATGTGAGGTGTTCATGGGCATTTCCGATCAAGAGAACCTTGGCTTTGAACATGGAAAGAAGAGTAGCACAATCGAGGATTTGGATAGCGAAGAAAACATCCTTGGAAATGCAATGATCCAAGAAACGAACAGATTCGACGATCACCTGTGCTCGTACACTCATTTTGTCGGTGGAGTATGAGAGGGATTGACCTGGAAGGAACGCTGGAGCGGAGGAGGCTATGCGGTCGATTAACAGGGTAACCCAACGAATTGCGTCTCTTCTGATGAAGTGCGCAAGTACGTTTGACGACACGGCAGACATCAAAAAAGGGTTGAGGAGAGCGAGGGTATCTCTAAGGCCACCAAAGCTGCCAGATCGGTCGGTGATTTCGTGAATGATAGGTTTTATGAACGCTTCCGGTCCGTTCCATCTATGAGAAGAGAGGGCGTTCGAGAGTCCTGCTACCATCGCTGTCTGCACCTCTCGCGGGCAGCCGGTCGACCTACAGGGATCGATGAGCCTCGATAAGGCCCGCACATAGACACTGCATTGATTCCTGAGGTCCATCTTACTCGTACACAACCACAACTCGGGGATGAGAGAGAAGATGCCGGGATATGACTGGAGTAATGGAACGAGTCGTGAGCTTGCCGTTTCTTCCGGGGGGATATCGGGAGTGAACATGGGATAGATAATAATTATCGACGTAGCTCGAGTGAACCGGTCGAAAGCGTCTATTCCAGCCGAAGTGAGAGGCTCGGAAGTATCCAAGCTGAGAAACGCATTGGATAACGCGACGATCCAACTCCATGCGTGAGGCCAGTACTCATCCAGAGTTCGAACGGTCTGAGAGACTATTGAGTCATCGTTAATGATCAGGTCTATGTGTATCCTCATGAGGATGTCAATAAAGCTTTTAGATACTGAGTCCAGGCGGTTGAAATCGATAATTTCTGGAGGCTTCTTTGAAAAGCTTACATCCAAAGAACCTGTCAGCCTCATTCCGTAAACCGACAGTCGAAGCCGTACCGTAGCCTGGACGCCATTTTATTATCAGGTCCAGTAAGATTTGGATGCTGAAGTGCTGAAGGTCGATGTTGACAGTTGAGGATCTGGATGTTGGGGGATCGCTCGTTTTGAAGCTGTTGAGATTACATGACGCGTCTGTCCCGGCCCGCGATTTACCGGCTTACCCGGTGCAGTGCAATGGATTTCAGCTGGTTCGACAACACAAAAATCGCAGAGTCAAGAAATAGCGAACCAGAAAAAGAACACGGGTAGTGTGCAAATCAGAATGTACGGCGCCAATTTCTTTCGCCGATGAACTCATGCACGAGCTATCAAATTCTCGGTGACAATACTATTGATTAAAGTTATCGCAGAGGGTATACGCTGTATCATACGAACACAGTAAAGTAGTGAAGAAAAGAAGGATTTTACAAATAGTAATACAATGAGTTGAAGAACAGAAAGAAATCATTTCCTCCCCCCAATTCCGAATCCTGTAACGTAGGAAAAAAGAAGAGAAAGAAACGTAAAAGAATTGTGAACTGACAACCCATCTCCCCACTGATCCACTACAACATATCCGGAGGACCACCCTCCCCATCAGCACCAACCTCCACATTGACTTTGCCCTTTTCGTTCATCACAGCGCCATTGCCACATACCGCAGCGACCCCTTCGGACCGACACGCCTTTGCCTCTTCGTCGCCCATGCCACCCAACGTAGTATCCCGCGGAATCCAAACAATCCTCTGTGGCCTCGATGCAGCAGGGTGAGCAAAGCCATACGCCTGTTCCGGTGGTCCACGTGGAGCAGAAAGATCATTGTTCATGTCCGATTCGACCTTGTATTGATGAGAAGACCTGTCGCGACCACGAAGAGGTGCATCGTCTCTCGTATCAATGCTTGCACCACGGGTTTTCCTAGCGCTAGCGGTACCGCTATCGACCTTCTCGATATCAGCAGCACCGTGACGGCCACTAGTGGCGGAGGTAGGAGAAGTGGGTTCGGATTCGGGGTTATCGTCAGCCTCGTCAGATTCGACATGCATCTTGTCAACCAAAGACAGCGGCAACGCGTGGATGAGCGGTCCATACGAGTTATTCATGACGATGTGGAATGCGATCTATCGAAAAAAACACGTCAATATTCAGAAGCGATGACGAGAAAGGACGAGAAACTGACCGTAGAAACAATCAACACAACTGTCAACGCTCCAATCACAACACCTGCCGTTCCTCCCGCAAGGAAGAACAAGGCGACCAAACACAGCTGTTGAATGTACAACCCGACAAACAGATGCTGAATCGCTTTCGGGAAGAACAGCCCGCCAGTATCCGTCGTCACGTCTTGCTGGTAGACGTACAAGAAGAGGAATTTGTACAGCATGTAAAAGGCGAAGAACGTGAAACATGCCAGTCCGTTGATGATGGGCGAGATTATGCTGTAGCCGAGAGCTTTAGGGTGCGGAAATATCGAATGAGGAACCGCCGGGAGGGACAAGACGAGAAAACGTACCGATGACGGTCAAGAGCGTAATATTGGGGAACAACGTCCCCCAAGCAACTGAACCCATCTTATACTTGATGCCGTATACACTTCTTGGTGTACTCCCGAGAACGAAAAGTTTGACATAGTAGATTGCCAACGGCACGATCTGCAAAAAGCCTCCAGCAGTTCCGGAAAGTCCTTTAAGGACGACGAATCTGTATAGGACAGGGAGAAGGGAGAGTCAGCGACCCGACTCCGCAAAAAGAAAAGACAAGATACTCACGTCAAAAAGAATGTCGAAGCCTTTGGTAGCTTCTCCGCTAACAGTGAAGGCACACCCGTCGGGTTCTGCGACAACTGCTGCAGCCCAGCCATGATTCCCGAGGCCAGAGTCACGATCAAGAAACCGTGCAACACCAGGAAGATGAAGTACCGTGTCATCAGGCTCAACTCAACACCGCTCCTCTTTGGTATGCCCTCGAATTTGGCGAGCATCCTCAACACGATGGGTAGGAGCATGAACAACACGGCGAGGAGAACGGGGGGAAGGATACCGGAGATGATTCCGACGACGACGGATGGAAGAGTGCAGATCCAGTTGAGCCATGAGTATCGGGAGCAGAGGGAGTAGACGTTGGAGACGGCTCCGACGAAGGCAACGGGGACGGTCCAAAAGATGATTAGGCCGAGTGTGAGGGCCCAACTGACGGCGAGCCGGATTTTCATCTCGTATGGGTTCAGGCCCAAGTTTTCCCAAATAACGTCAGTGGGTGAAACCTCGATATGTTTTCCACCTGGACGTAGGCATATCAGATGCGCGTTCAGCAACAGGCGAACACCGGACTTACTCATCCTGTATGGCTCATGATGAACCAAAACCTGCCCGGCCAAATGCGCCGAAACCTGCTTCCTGAACGTGATGAACGCGCTGTTAACAGGTGGATACGCCTCGTCCTGCACGTCCGCGTTTTCCCTTGTTTCGGTCGCAGACTTTTCAGCGTGGGCCCGCTTCTTCTTCTTGGTGAGCTTTCCTCCAACAGTTCCGCCAACGTTCTCAACCTGCTGCCCAACCTTCCCTGCGATACCGAGAATACCTTGCTGTCCACCAAAGCTGTCTTCGTTATCAGGATCGTCTTCGAACCTGCATGCATTTGAGTTGTCAATGTCAGCGACGGAAACAGGGTGCGGAAAATACTCACGTGAACTCGCCAGCTTCGGCCATAGCATCAGGTATCTTGCTCCTGCCCTCCTCTAGAAGCTCATTGCACGTCCGGATCTCTTGCCTCGCCCAATCAATCGAGTCGACTTTCTCCCCAAACAACCCCAAAAAACCCAGCTTATGCGTAGGACGTTGATCTTTCGGAACGATGTCATGCGGGGCCGACGCTGCTTCAGGGTCTGGAACGAAGGGAACGGAACAGCGTTAGCGAACCGAACAGGCAGTTTAAAATGCAAAAAAAGTGTTAAAAACTAACCTTCATGACCTTTCTTGCCTTTGCCCTTCTGCTCCTTCAGCTTCGTCTTGGCCGCGATACTGAGAAGTTTAGTCTCCGCCGCTTCGAGCTTGTTGCATGCCTTCATCCGACGCTCATAGATCTCGGGAAGTTCTTTGAGGTCCCTGTCAGAAACGTGGAGTTAGCACTTCGGTGACAACATGCATAATAGGAGGCTAGAACGTAACAAAAGAGACATATGACGCAACTCACCTGTTGATCCAAACATTCTTTACGCCTCCGGGAAGAGCGTTGAACGTCTTTCGCAAGGCGATTGATGTCAGGTATCGTGCAGGAATGCCAGTGATTAGAACAGTATTCGCTTGAACGGTCTTCCCATGGTCAGGATCGATAAGGTGACGTTGACGGGTAACGATGAAATGCCGCATTTCATTCCGGATGTTGTAGAAGACCCAAACTAGAAGAAGGACAAGACATCAGTCCGAAGAAACGCCCCCACTGGCACTGGGTAATGGTCACTCACGCGTGGAGATCCAGACCAAGATGATATGAGCGGAATACCTCAGCCTCTTCGCAGTCTCAATATTCCCAAATACGAAGAGATCCAACCCGCTGTTCTCACCGACCCGCGAGTTGACACTCGTCACCGGGAGCAACACAGCCCAAGTGACTATCCAAATCGGTAGGAAGACTTTGACCATCATTCGAAGGTACCGCACGAAGAAGTAGGCGTCGAGGCCGTTGGCCTTTTTGATTGCTCTGTGGTCGGCTTGGAAGAGACGAAGAGGCCATGATAGATATGTCCTCGGGTCGATTCGATGACTGTGACTGTGGGTCAATGGGTTTGCTCGAGCTGATTTTTCGGGAACATAGGTGCGCGGCTCATATATCGCCTTGAAGTAAGGTCGTATGAGCGTGAATACGGCGAGTTCAATGCCAAAGACTGCAGCGTTGAACACGAGGGCAGTGACGAAAGTCTCTGTGGACGCCGAATCCGCCTGGTCGATGTTGGACATGAGGCGTAGTGGTCGTGGGTGGTGGGGGTCGTAAAGGAAGTTTAGAAGTGACCGATGACGGGGAAGGTGCTATATAAGGGGCTGGAACGCCACAAAAACGATCGCTTTTAATGTGACCCCTTTGTGACGCAAGTCTAAGTCGTCCAAGACTCCTGCCAGCGGTTTGGAGCGATATGTCGCAAACCGAATTTAGGGGGCGTACACTGTAAGGGTGGATGACGCAGGCGAGTCGATGGGATGCATCTGCCATTCAGCATTCTTATACGAATCCTCGCCTATCGGTGCACTTTGGGTGCGCTTGAAGCCTGTCAGCAGGACGCACAGCCTGGGCCAGGCACCGCTGCGCACTGACTGACATGAGTCAAATGGGTCAATTGGGCATTTTTGGATGGGAAAGATAATGCAGGGAACTTCGAATTCTGGTCCTCGAGGGTCGAGGGCAGAGTACAAGGGGGGAAGCAGAAGTGAGTCACTCGACAGCAGGCCGGACGATGTCAACGGAGACAATCTTCTCGGTGCTGCGCGACGCTCGGGATCGGCGTGCGTCACATTCGATCATCCGATTTATTGAACATTATATTGTTCTTTACGAGCAGATAAACGAAAGTCAGGAGCATCCAACACTCGACATCGGCTTGTACTCACAAAAACAGTGAGCAAATCGTCGGAACGTGTGTTCGAGCTAGAAACTACAAGACCAACGGTGGAGAACCAAGCCAGACCATGTCCGGGCCAAGGATTGCTCGTCAGGATGTCTCTATTCTGTTGTTCAGTACGGTGGAAATGCGAACATTGGAAGATTCGCAACAGAACCTTTTGGCCAACGCACTCGAATCATACAAGTCCTCCTGCATGGCTATGACGGCAGTCGCCAAGCTTTCCTCTCTTTTTCGAACGATGCCGCTTGCCGGATTGAGGTCTTTATGGCCCTTCGCCTACGAGGTCGTCTCTTTCAAATTAGACGGTGCTGTCGCTGTGACTGGGACTGTTACTGATTATCACGGCTAGTCAAGTGGTTGTGACAGTGCTGGATTGGGTGCGGGAGGCGTTTATGAGCACTTGCAAAGGTTGCTGCTGCGGTCCGAGGATGATGGTTGCCAACGCTGCTACCCGCGTAGTCGTCATCGCAGACCCATACGAGCGGTTCAGATATAGTCTAAGGCCTGGAACAGCTACACTAACTGCCTCGTGTCAGAATGAGGGTGTTCATCGCGTAAGGGTTCTGCAACTGACCTTCCAGTTGTTCTCCCTTTCTGAAGCCTCACCGCACAAACCCAGCTTGATAGCGTCCCTGACTTTCTTCGTGATGTTGTACACAAGCACACGGAAACATGATCTGACGATCTTTAGGTTTCGTGACAGTCCCGAGGCTGTAAGATAGAGCGCTATCACTTTGCGATACCTAGGGTTTTCCTAAGTGATCAGAAACTCCAAAACATCCAGAGTTGCCAGGACGCACCTCCATCGTTTAGAAACCTCTTTAACCGTGATTGAATGGTTGGAGAGCCCCAGAACGACCTCTCAAGCGAGAAACGTAACGTTCAAACGCGAACCGCGACTCAAATTGGCCTGGAGGAGGATGATACACGGCATGGTCCACGCACTGAACGCCGGGTCCGGGGCTTATGCTGGCATACAAGCAGCTAACTATGCCTTCGACCTGGAAGAGCTAGAAGAACAGCCTCTGAGAACGATGCAAGTCGAAGCCAATGTGCTATGGTGTTATCTTGTGACTGAAGAAGCGTACAGCCAGCCCTTGCAGTCGCCAGTAAAACTACAAGAAACAGAAAGCGAAAGTCAGAACCTGAGCAACATTCAACTTTTCACAGAACGCACCCGAGACGTAAAATTTCTTCCCTGCATGACACTGACAGCTGTCACTAAGCTCTATGACCCATTTCAATCGATCTTGCTCGATGGATTGAGACTATCATGGCCGCAATTCGTCTGTAGGGCGCTGGAGGTAGAAGAAAGAGGAAGAGAGCGCACGGCGCGTTGGTTCCCACGTCCGAACCTCACGTGCCCAACAAGCCGCTTTGTTCGAAGTTGAAATGTTTCAAATTCAATTTGACACGCACATCGTGCAAGGCAAGTTTGCTGACATCCTACATCCTACCGCCATGCCGACGCTCCCTTGTCCTCCCGAGGTCCTGGCTATCGTCCTCGATTTTGTCGTCAGGGGGGATAAGGTTCGAGGTAGTCGAGACATGATCAAAAAATGTTCAGTCGTCTCGCGACTATGGTGCTCCTTGTCCAGGCCTCACATCTTCCGAGAGATCCAAATCGCGCTCACTAAAGACGACACAAGAGAGTGGGCTGCCCGTTGCAAGAAGTCACCTCATTTTGCTCTTTTGATTACTCACGTTACCCTAACTGACAGCGATACGTGGTCTGACCGATCATGGGGGGTGGAGGATGCAGAAGAGCTGGGTCGAGAATTAATCAGTGTCCAAAGCCTGACTTTGAGATGGGTCTCGGAAATTGAGGATTTGGCACCTCATACCGCCTTCCTCAAGCAACTCGGATCGGCTGCAGGAGGTGTTCAATCAGTTCGACTCAGAGCTGTCGAGTTCGTAGAGCCTGGAGACCTACTTCTCTACTTGTCCAGTATCCCCGGAGCACCAGTTAATCTGTCCCTCACTTCTACTGGAGCCTCCGATGCAGAAACCGATATGTACCGCGATAATGGTCCACTCGCTGTCAATCATCCGCAACTTACCCTTCCACATACGGCCTGGCCGTTACGCTCACTGGTTCTTCACCACACTGAGCTCAGAAGGGACGTTCTCTCATTCCTCCTGAGCTCTGCTATAGACCTATCGGGTCTGCGCTCGCTGGTCATAACCCAAAACAGTTCCGACGAAATCAGCCCATCGGCGATGCCACTATTCGAGCAATTCAGCGTCTCTGTTGGCTCTTCTCTTCAGCTTTTGACTCTGGATTCACATAATAATGAAGTTATCGGTGAGAACCACCCTTTCAAGTAGCGACGTACTGACCCCAAAGACGACCAGAGTTTCCTGTCTCCCACCTTCGGGATCACCTCCGCGAGTTAAGACAACTCACTCTCATATCGAGACGCGAGGAGTCAGAGCTCGATTTTGCCAGCGGTCTCTATCAACTCCTCGCAATGTTACCCGGACTACAGGCTCACCAGGCTATCGAGGAGATAGTCTTAGCCGTCGATTCCGAAATTGGACACTTTTCGGTTTCGCAGTGGGAGATTCTCGATAGGGAGTTGGATGCAGCAATAATATCGATACCTACTTTCCGCCGGTTTACCGTCCATGTGGAGATCTCGTCAACCTTTTCAGGTGGGGACGACAGGCCGGAAGCGAAATGGTTCGAGTTGGCGGCGAACGATATTAGAAAAGCAATGCCTCGGTTGTTGGCCAGGAAATTGTTAGTCGTTCGGGATGGACCTGTAAGTTGCTCTCAAGCAGCGGTTTCCGCTTCTCCAACTCACGAGTACTGTTGTTTTTGTCATTCAGTTTGAGTCTGGATTCCGTTTTGAGTCGTTGTATGAAGATTGGCTCTTCGGCCATGGATAGATTATTTAGTTCATACTACACATTGAATAGATGTGGGCCCTGCGAATTACGTGGTTAACATTTTCCTCAACCACCATTGCCACTGAGGAACTAGTTTACTACTCCTCGCTGGAAGATATGTATATTTCATGGGTAGATCCTCAATTGTTTGTGAGCAGTATAACATGCTGCAAATCATCATAAACTTGCATCGTGGATCCCTGTGGATCTTAACTCCACGACGGACGCTTAAATGTCTTCGATATTCTATCGTCCAGGTACATTGAGTTTGAAGGTTTAGCTCGCATTCTGTTCCCCCTTAGGGCCTCAAGGCTCCAGCTCCGATACCTATGCTGTGAAATCGAATGAACATGTGGGTTGTTCGTGCTCATTGTCACCCACTGATTCACACAACACAGGCCAGGGTCAGTCTGACGGGCGCTCATCTGAAACACGCCACACGGCCACTTGATTCGACAGATAAAGCTCGAAGCGGGAAGTTTACATCAGCGCATTTTCTGCCGCCGACCATCATGTCCTCAACGTTCCCTCTCCCTCCCGAACTACTGGCTGTCATTCTCGATTTCGTCGCAAGGGGTGATGGAGGATTTCAGAAAACGATCAAAAAATGTGCCCTCGTGTCACGATTATGGTACTCCATTTCCAGACCTTACATCTTCCGAGAGATCCATATACCGACCACCAAGAAGGAGACGAGAGAGTGGGTCGCCCACTGCAAGGAATCACCTCATCTTGTCCCTTTCATAACCCACGTTACTCTCACTGCCGCGCGGGACTCTGACAATCTTAGTGGTGGCTCGGGCTCTGACTCCGAGAGATCGGATCGTGGGGGGGAGCAGGAGTCTATTACACGGGATGGGCCACGTTGGGAAGCCTGGGACGTTGACGACGCAGAGGAGTTAGGCCGAGAACTGACCCATGTCCACGGCCTGGCCTTGAGTAGCCTTGCATGGGACTCAAAAATCGCAAATTTGACGCCTCATATCGCCTTCCTCAAGCAGCTCGGATCGGTTGCAGGAGGTGTTCAATCAGTTCGACTCGGAACAGTCGAATTCGTAGAGCCTGGAGACCTACTTCGCTATCTGTCCAGCATCCCCGGAGCACCAGTTAATCTATCCCTCACCTCTACTGGAGCGATCGATGAAGGAAACGATATGTACCGCGATAATGGTCCACTCGCTGTCAATCATCCGCAACTTACCCTTCCACATACAGCCTGGCCGTTATGCTCATTGGTTCTTCACCACACTGAGCTCAGAAGGGACGTTCTCTCGTGGCTCTTGAGCTCTGCTGTAGACCTATCGGGTCTGCGCTCGCTGGTCGTAGCCCGAGGCTATCTCTACGGCTACCACGGAGTCAGCCCATCGGCGATGCCACTATTCGAGCAACTCATCGTCTCTGCTGGCTCTTCTCTTCGGCATTTGACTCTGGGATCATACCATAACGAAATTATTGGTGAGAACCCTTCTTCCGAGTAGTGACGCACTGACCCCTAAGATGATTAGAATTTCCTGCCTCCCACTTTCGGAATCATCTCCGCGGGTTGAGACAGCTCGTTCTCATATCGGAGCACGAGTCAGGACTCGATTTCGCCAGCGGTCTCTCTCAACTCCTCGCAATGTTACCCGGACTACAGGCTCACCAAAGTCTCGAGGAAATAGTCTTAGCTGTTGATCTTGACCTCAACTCCAGCCAGGATGTACGGGACTTGCGCAATTCGGAGGAGTGGGGGATACTTGACAGGGAGTTGAATGCAGCAACAGCGTCGGTGCCTACCTTCCGTCGGCTTTTCATCCTCGTGGAAATCTCGTCGCTGTTCTTGCCAGAGGACGAGCCGAGAGATTTCAGTGAGAACTACTGTGAGTTGGTGGCAAACGCTGTTAGAGAAACAATGCCTCTGTTGTTGGCCAGGGGGCTGCTAGTCGTCCGTGGAGAAGATGTAAGTCGCTCTGAAATTATGAGTGTATTCCTAATCTTCTCCTACTTATGCGTTTCACAGTACTGGTCCGGAAACCGTGTCAAATTCTTATATCACGAGTGGGCGTTTGACCACGAACTAATTATTTAGGGGCGTCCTCCGCACTAGGTCGTGAACAACGAATTGCTGTAGGGGCTACATAGCTGACAATCTCCTTGACGGACATTCCCCAGGTCCAGCGCCTACCACTCGTATGTTCGACAAGTTTTCGAGGGTATTGACTCTTGTGGCCCCTCATGAAAGGGGACAGGGAATTTAACAATCCCAGCTTGACGACTACCGGAACATGACTTGAACTCCCTTGCTCTGATTCCTTCTATACGGCTGTCATTAAGAACCGAAGCGACCGGGAATTCTTGTGAACTCACAAATTCAAGATATTACCACAGATAATGACTGCGTCGTCCTTCTCTACTACACTCTGGTCCGCCTGGCATGCAGGTATTGGTTGCAGTCATCGCCCCGTTTTCTTCATCTTCGTTCTGTACGCCCGTCGGCCTGTGTCTCGACTCTGTGCTTATGATTAATCAACTCAACAAGTTCATGGTTGGCTATAGCCTTTGGAACGTTTGACGGTGAATTTCTAGCCTAATATGACCTCCAATCGTTATTAACCAATGTCAGGTTGTCTGTCATTCCCCCGGATAAATACCGTACTCATGTTTACCCGCTTCCCCGAGATGTATGTTTCTCGGGTCGTACCCGACTGCAATGGCTCGTTGCAGCACCTCTGTTGATGTTGAATCCCGCTTGACTTGTAGTAAGGCTTGTGTTACCCTTGGTAATTCCCGGTCAAGTCGCTCAAGACCCTGTCCTCGGCACAGGGTACCTCTGTCTCGGCCCTCTGAATCTCGGAGTTTCCGGTGGTACCCAACATCATCCGAAATATCCACCAACCCAGTGACCGATAATTGTGGTGAAGGACATATGAACGAGACAAGTCTTTGAATCTAGATGTCCGATGGAGTAAACCCAAGTGGGGATGTGTCATAATCATTGATTCACTACTCAAGGTTATATAACTTGAAGCATCTCTTCTGTGGGTTGGATACCGACGCATCTCAAATCTCCACTAGCATGATCACCCTTTACGATATCGGACCAAACAACATGCCAAAAACGATGGGGATGTCACCCTTCGTTCGTTCGATAAGGTAACCTCTCACCAACTCGTCGCCGGCGGCTCATCAGTACAATTGGCTAACGATCTCATTCTCAGATTTACCTTGAACTTCAAGGGTATTCCTTACACGGTTGTCGAAATCGGACTGCACGAAGTGGAGTCGACTGCGAAATCTATTGGTGCAAACCCCACCATGAACTACGGCGATGGTTCGCCCAAGTATACCGTCCCAATGATTCACGACTCTAAGACAGGAAAAGTCGTATCCGACTCGCTCAAGATCGCCGAGTACCTCGACGAAGCCTACCCAGACACCCCTCGAATGATCCCAGCTGGAACTCGCATGTTGCAATCATCGTTCTGCACGTTCTTCTCGACCAACCTTAGGCCCCTGTTGCCCATGGTTCTACCATTGACGACAGCTAACTTCTTGCCTCCGGAAGTTGCAGCATCACTGGTAGAAGCCTTCGGAGAAAGTGCTGTGAAAGTTACCTTAAGCGCAGAGGAACAGGCCGAGAGTTGGAAAAGGGTGGTACAGGGACTTAGGTTGATGGCACAAGGATATGAGAATCGTACTTCGGACGACTCACCGTTCGTGATGGGCGGGACAAGCCCTACATTCGCAGATGTGTTTGCGGCCGGGTTTCTGTGGTGGATCAGGTTGACTCTTGGAGATACACAGGGATGGAAAGACATAGCAGCGTTGGGGGACGGAAAGTTTAATAGACTGCTCGAAGAGATCCTAGTTCTCTGCGCCAGTAAGTAGAACGATCGTTGTTGTGATATCCTGCAACCACAAATACTATCGTCATTGGACAACCGGCAGGCTGCTACTCACCAGAAATATA
The DNA here is from genome assembly GCA_024721195.1 of Marasmius sp. AFHP31. Classification (NCBI taxonomy): domain Eukaryota; kingdom Fungi; phylum Basidiomycota; class Agaricomycetes; order Agaricales; family Marasmiaceae; genus Marasmius; species Marasmius sp. AFHP31. The sequence goes on from JANHQD010001922.1 coordinate 81,665, forward strand.
TGTGTGTTTTCGTGTCGACGTATGAGGGTTCGACGTAAGCAGTAGAATAGCCACTGGACGTTCGTCATGGATCTTTGTGGATCCTGACGCCACAATGGGCGCTATCCAGATTCAAGAATCGCAGCTGGATTGTTCGATGCAAATCATAGATCGAGCTGCGGTGGGAAAGATCTGGTCGTAGCGGCTGGCTCAAGTACCGTCACTATTCTATGGTGATCACTTGGCCTGGTGTTCTTGGAGTTCAAGTAGCAGTTTACCCAGCGCCACTCTTGTGACTTGGTAAAAGCTGCTCTCAGTGGCCTGTAGTCGCAAAATGAGAGGTATTATCATAGTGTAGACTTGTACATACTGTGGGATTGTAGATTGTAACGAGTAAACGAGTATAGGTAGGAAGCGACTAGTATCCAGCATACTTTCCAACAAGTTCATCCAAATATTCGCATAAAATCTCTGCCGTCTGAACCATCTCCTCCCTAATCTCCTCCATCACAAACGGTACGACCTTCGCCTTCACATGCTTCACATCCCATAGCCTCCTCTCCTCCGCCAGCCTCTCCCTCCACCTCACCGTCCGGTACCCAGGTCTCTTCGGTGACAACACAAACTCCTCATACTGCTCCACCATCAAGTCCACGTCGCGCTTCAGCGTCGGCCACGGTATCTCGTCATAATCAAACCTCGAGTCAACGCTGACCCCAGCCTCGAGATCATCCCACTTCATCTGGTACTTGATCCACATCGCGTATTCCTCATCAGACGCCAACACCTCGTCCGGTGACTCCTCTCCCGCCCACGCCGCATCCACGAGTTTATCCCAGTAAGCTTTCGTCTCTTCAACCTCCCTCGTGATCTTCCTAGCCAACGAGGTCCGTTTCTCGTCCTCATCGCCCAACTGTCGAGCAATAATCTCATGCTCCGGCAGTCGGGGTCGGGGTCCGATAGGCAGCCGCACCATCCCAATCCTTATGTTCGTCATCTGTATCTCCTTCTCAATCCGCTTTACCCCAACCAACATATCATGCTTAAACGCCGCCTTGCCCAACTTGTTCAGAAACGCCATGTCTGCCTCCGACAACGCACTCCCAGGTAATCGCGAGAACATACGTTCCGCGGCTCGTTCGAAGTCGGATACGGACATTGTCAGTAAGGCTTCGTGTGATCCTTTTGGTAAGAGTTTCTTCCGCGGGCGTTTGGCTTTGATGATCGTCTTTTCTCCACGAGGGTGAAGACGTTTACGACGAGGTTTGGCGGAGGCATGGATGGATGCGGCTTTTCGGACGAGCTTTGCGGCGGGCTTTTGAATAGGTCGGGATAGACCGAGGACGTATCGCATAGGGCGGAGAAGTCTGGGAGAAATGAAGCGTTGGACGAAAGTGAGGACCATGACTTGGGGTTGAGATGAGAAGATCCTAAGGAGTTGTGTGTCAGTGAATTAGAACGAACGATGAAGAAAGGCAGAAACAGGCTTACGAGAATGTACGTTGTTTCGGGGTAAGGGAAAGCTGGGCGACTGAAGAGACCGATCCAACACGACCGGGAGTTTTTATACTTTCAGGCGGTATCCAAAACCTGAGAACAATTGGGCCAGAGTGGAGCTCCTTTGTCTTGTGGCAAGAGTTTGGCCATCCATTTCGGGCGATGAAAAGGTGGTCCAAGCACCGAAAAGGCCACATGAACTTTGATGCGCTACGCTTGGACACTCCGAGTCCGGCAGGCGAATATGTAGCAAATTCAGAGAGGGTTGACACGGCGTGCCCCCACCCAGCAAGATCGTCTTGACGTTCATGTCCCAGATCCGCCCCGGACGTTCTCATGCCACCCGTCCCAAAATGTACCATATCCGCTCGAGGAGACAATGAAACGAGAAATCCTGCAGTTCCGAATTTGCAGCATTTCACGAGAACATTCAACGGGGCTATGAGTACTTGGTGGCAAACTGGATGTCCGTATGGATGCCACACTTCATGGTATGCTCGTGGTGCGGGAACAGGATGGCGAAAGAATAGGCTGAATGAGCCAGAGCGAGCCCACTATCCAGGGATGGGGCCAAAGAGTATTTGAGAGATATGAGTATCTGAAACATCAAACTTCGCATTTTTGAATACGAGCCAAAGATTTGGAGTAGCTGCACCGAGCCCGACAGATCAATAGGCACTCGCTGCAACGATGGTTATGAGCACCTCGACCTACAGCCAAAACATAACCGTTGCGTACCAATGACACCGAATAAGTCATCCTGTAACCCGAGTGAGATTACCCAACAGGATTGTCACGACGTCGCCTCCCATTGCAGGCATGCAGGCGTTTTCAGGGAATCACGAGATGAATCGTGAGCTCGGAGAAACGGTATGATAAGGGCGAGTAGACGGCGAGAACTTGTGCTTCTTGAAAAGGTTTGCTCTCGATAGCTGGGAGCGAGATGAAGGAATATCTGCAGTGCTTCGGAAATATCTCCAGTTTTTTGCAGGTTTTTGCGCGGATCCTTCTGCAATACGTTCTCCAGAGTAAAAGGGCATAGATGGAGCTAATGCGTGATGATGATCAGCTGCAACATCGAGAGATATTGAATGCAACCTCACGATCCCAGCTACTCGGTGCGTGTTGACAAGATTCTGCAAATTCGACGAGTCGCGCTTGCGCGGTCAGATTTTCTGGTGAGGGGGTATGTTGGTTAGCACGCAAAGATCCCAAGAAACAGAGCATGACATACCAAACACACAAAGCCATCTCAGCTTGGGATCTCAATTCGGCCACCGATGTCGTTCAGAGAGGTCCAAACTTCGGAAATATTGGAGTTCTGTAGCTTCATGGGCGTCTATGGCCGTCCCTCGAATCAATGGTGAGATTGGCAATTGGGCGGGAATTCCACCAGCCAGAAATATTGAAGGAAGGGAGGATGCAGCGAGGAATGAGACTTGTAAGAGAAAAAAATTTTAATCGTGTTGGATGTTGCAGGCAGCAGCTGAGCGCTGAGCGTCGAGCTCGGAGCAACCGGCCCATCGGCCCATCAAGCTTCGACCCCCATGACACGGCATTTCCCGACGTTCTTCGTCGCTACGTTTCACGACGCCCTCTTGGTTCTTCCCCGCCACTGACCCTGACAGTGAAAGGTAGGTGTATCTCCCTTTTGATCGTAAGGACTAATGGTAAAACTATGCCGATTTGCCAGTGGTGCAAGCCAGGGGGCGCATAGGCGAGCAATGCCTGCAGCCAATCAAGACCCCGATCCGGCTATTCAACTCGAAACGGCTTATCATTCATTGACCTCAGTCGACTCGCCGGCCTCGTATCTTTCTCCGGATAAGTATACATATCAGTCGCAGGAAGTGACATACTAACACTTGTAGGTACAGCGCCGCTGGGTTTAAAAAAAAACAACTAACAAGATCACCACTCGCGGGTGATGTCGACGGTACCTCTTCAAGTCCCAGCTAATACTCCTCGTCCTCTTCCCATTCATCGGGCCCCAAAAGTTCGTACCACGCACGCATTGCGGTGTCCAAGTTATCTTCGTCGCTCTCTGGTGGTCCTTTCTCCTTCCATTGCAGCTTGCGATCATAAACATCACTCGCGTCGTACTGCTGCGAAAGATCTCCAGAGAGACAATGAACCTGGAGACATCTCAGGAAATGTTCCGTCAGAAAGTAGGGGTCAGCCCCAGGGGTCGCCTTCAATTGCCATTTGTTGAGATAATCTTTTGTTGCTTCAGACGCACTGGGAAATACGACGAATCGCTTGACCTGAAACAACATGAGGGATAGGTACACATTGAAATGAAGCAGAATGTGGAACTCACTTCCCAATCGTATCCAAAATTATTGTCATAAAAATCTTGTTTCAACATCACCGGTAGGATAATTCTATTGTCGGGGTCCTTGAAAGGAGAAATGTGAGACAACTCAAAAGAAGATTAAAGCTCGCTGCCAGATGTAGACGTACAGAAGAATCCTCACAATGTCTGGTTAAGGGTTTGATATGAATTTGGCACATCTCCTCCGTCGCTCGACCAGTTGTAAGAATAAAACTTGGTGGTGTAATTATGTCTGAGGGGATTATCTGTTCAGGACTATGGTAAGCGAGATGCAACAAATACCATCGCGTCATGCAAACTCGCCTGGTGAGTAACATGCAGGATTTGAGAGATAGGGCGGGGAGTATAGCCGCAGGTCCAATAAGGGTCTCCGTAGAACCGCCTCGTCAACGCATAATTGCCTGGTTCCCAATCTTCTGTAGACTTCTCCCAATCGAGAGGTGGCGGTGGAGGACTGTCGAGCTCGGGTATGTAGGCAACCGCCCCAACTTGTCGAAGCTTGCACGGATAGAGGATTGGTGGCGTCTCTGAAGGTTCGGCTCTATTCAGAATCTTCAACCAACGACCGATATCAGAGCGTTTCAAACCGAGTTCGTGTGTTTTGAACCCTGATGAGAGACAATAATCAGTGGGAGGATACCATGAACGGTGAATATCATACCAACGAGAAGCTGCCCACGCAGAGTTCGTCCAGTAAAGAAAATGAAAGTGTCCCACTGCTCGTCCACTGCCTTTTGTGAAAGAATATGAGACCCACTGGTATCGGTTTTGGATGGATTTGCGTGCATGTGCATGGCGAAGAGGCGAAGGCTGAAGCTGACGGATCATGACTGATGACCCCAGAATGACGTGATGACAGCCGATCAAAAGATGTCCCCCCCAATCGGATTTTAAGCGCTCAATCGATGGGTAAGTGTATCAATCTATCATGTTTTCATGTTTTCCTGAATCCTGATGTCGCCCCTAAGGCGCCCCAGTAGAGATTTTATGCAGAAAGCGACGAGGGGATGCTGGAGATAGGTAAAAAATCTGGTAGCCCAACCAAATCGCAACGCCTTCCCCCGCCTTCCGACGGAGCCACTTTCCATATTTTTGACCTATGTCCCGCATCCCCTCATCTCACTCTGTATATAATCATTGCTGAGGTGATACAGGATACCCTTCCCTATCGGTCGAGCCCTGGTCGAACTGGCACAACCTCCCTCGGGGCTAAAACCCGATTTTACTGGACAAATGCGCCTGCGTAACGACCAAGCGTGCTTGTTTCCTCTTTCTTCTGCCTGACGCTTGTGTGGATGTTAATCTCGTTGATGCGGTTCGGGTGCCAGCACACCATGGGACACTAATGGAACGCAAAACTAGACCGTCCCTTCGTCCGCTTCATAAGTTCAACCTCTGATTTTCCTTATCTCTCGTCCACTCCTTTGCTGTTATATTTATACGCACGATCTCTCCCTCCATACTCTCCCTGACCAATATACTCTCGTTCACTGTAACCTTCTGCGGTATCGCCGGCTTACGCGTTGATACAGGCTTTACATGGCCGCTGAAATTCTTGGTTACAAGAAATACGACGCCAAAGCCGATCTCTGGTCCGTCGGCGCTACACGCGTCGTCTATTGTAATACACCCGTTGACAAGGTCGAGGATATTGTTACGAGGAAAGCTATTGAGTATCTTCGTTGCCGTCGGTGACTCTACGCAGGGTTACGTGGACTTTCTAGCTCTCGGGGGAGGGGATTCTCTTCAAGCGCGATTCATTGTTCAGAATTCGACATGTTCCCCCGCTCGGTTCGATGGACCTGAGGATCCCCAGCGTACGCTGTACGGAAGCTTGCTGGACTTGTTATGTTATATGCCAAGTTGAACACTGACCCAATTCATTAATGCGTAAAAAACCAATAAAAATACAGTGCGTCTAGTATCTACCTTCTAATGATGTCTAGTACAATCCAATTTTAAAGGCTACATATCGGCGTGAAGTTGATCATGATTCGTAGCAGGTAGAGTATCCTTTTTTTACTCCGCATACCGCGAACGAGCCCTAAGGATGTGCCCATAACGAATAAGAGCCTGTGCGGAGAAGATAGCATGAGTAAAGGGTAGGTCTTTGCTGGCAGGAAAGTGACTCACGAAGAAGGCGACCATGAGTAATATTGAGATGCCAGCAAGCAGCGAGGACCCTGGTCCCAATCCCAGATTACGGAAGAACGCCGTCCCAAATAGGGGGAACACACTGGCCATTGAGGATCTTCGAGGGGCGATAAGTCTAGTTCACATCTTCAACCTGATTACTGAGAAACATACCTGAACAGGTCGTTACTGGCCAAGACTGATCCCGCGTACTTGGGGTACGTGACAGTGAGATAGACGAGGATGGATTGGAAGGTGAGGAAGATCCCAGGAAGGTATAGCGCTGCAGCTATCACCGGTACAATCCTAGAGGTTCAAGGTCAAGTAAGCCTCTGCGTCGAGTCGAGTCCAGGAAGTCAGCTTACCAGTGTACTGACTCCCTCGAAGACCATCCAAACATGAACAACGAGATGGGGATGAAGACACTGGCCATCAGGCCAATCTCTAGACGAGCCTCTGCAGCCATTTCCGGGTCTCTGTCAGAGCGGGGCTCGAGGTGGTATTTTACTGTAGGAGCTGGGGTCAGTCTGCCGAGCGCTTCATGTGGCAGAACGGGATACTCACAGTATAGGCAGTATGCGGTGTAAGTAACGGCTGCCGAGACGATGAAAGACAAGAAGGGAAGACTCCCGACTCCGAGGTTCATATGGTATATCTCGTTAAAAACGAGGGGGAAGGCTTCGAACTGCGAACGAACACGTTAAAATCACGTACTACTGATCAATAGAGTAGGGAATGACATACCCAGAGGTAAAACACAGAGTCTGTACAGCGGAGGGAAGTGCATCAGAATACGCTTCTCCAAAGATACCGGCAAATGGGACACTCACAAACAAGCCCTATGTAAATGTTCGAGAACAAGACTGCAGGTTCGGTAGTCAACAACAATGGTCGCACCAGGGACTCATAGGCTATCTCCTTCTTGGACATCGCTGCCTGATCCAACTCGCTCTGGCTACGAAGATGCGGATTGCCCGTAAGTTTGCGAAGTCTTTTCGCTCGTTTCAACAGGATATTTTCTGCCATAGTTTCCGGCAAGAAGATAGAGAGGAACCCAAGAGCAAACGCCGAGATCCACATCAATTCGTATATGGGCCATCTCCAGTCTTTCGCTTGCGCGGCAAATCCACCCTGAGAGAGAAGTGTTCAGCTTTCGGAGTGTATGACAGGATAGATAGGTAACTCACAATAACGGGACCCACTGGGGAATCATGAAGGGAAAGGTTAGAGTTGTGTCACGTTTTTGAGAATGAATGACCAAAACTTACGGATAGGGCCCGCGACAGCGCCAAGTGACCATATACCCATCATATAGGGAACCTTCCGACCTTCGAAGATATCAGCTATAGACGCGCCCTGGTGAGACAATATCAGTATGAAGCGATGCGAGACTATTTCTGAAGATACTCACTCCAGTCGCCAAAGCGGGGCTACCAACGAACCCAGTCAAGAATCGGAAGGCCAAGATAGTCGAGTTATTCTTGGCTTCAACGATGGGTATATTAAAAAGTACGAAGATGGCGAGGCCGATGATGTACACCGGATTCCTGCCCAAAGACGGCAGTTCTTGAAGGGGAGTGAGGAACATAGGGCCGATACCGTAGGCGAGCACGTAAAGCGTTAAGCCAAGTATCGCCTCCGTATGTGAGACACCGAAGTGCGAAATGATCCCGGGGAATGAAGAGGTGAATATCGCGGAACCAATGTACACTGAGGCAGACCGACGTTAGCATCGCGCCCGGTTCACCAATCGCAAGTACATACCCGAAAAGGTAAGGAGTGATATGCACAACGCAACAAATCCTTTCTTGAACGTAGTGGAAGAGAACTGAATGTTCTCACCTAACTGTCAGGCTCACACAGGAACTAGATAGGACCGAGTCGTATTGTGAAACGATGAGGACTATGAACAGAGGAGATGAAAGTAAGAAGCAAGAAAGAAGAAGTAGTGAGTACGTGTAAGGAAGCCGACTATTTATAGTCGGCGCGTAAGCATGTACAAACAACGCGTAAACAAAGCATAGCGTATGTTTACACTCCCACCCGTCTAAAAACAGAGCCCGAGTGAGAAAACAAAGACACTCCCAACCAGAACAACCATTGTAAGTAAAGCATAAGTAAATCAAGCCCGTAGAGCCTTGCTCCCAGGCTATCAACGGAAGAAAATGAAAAACCTTAACCCAAATTCCCTCCCTACAATCCTTCGACCGAATCTTGAGGAGGAGACCATCCAACCAATCTCGGGGGCGACCACCCGAGCACCCGAGGCGCAGGGGGAGCAGTCACAACACGGGGGCCATCATGGCCAGCCGCCAACCAATCATCCAGGGCAGAACAACCCTTCAACGAAGAATACGAGACCCATCTGTCGAACCGGGGACCATATCCTGCGAGGCGAACCAGGAACCGCCACCCCCGCCCACAACGACGCGAATCAATAACCCTATCCACCACGTATTCCTCCACGCCGTTGACCACAATCGGAGAGGGAGAAGCCTGCGCACGACCAGGAAACAGATCGTCATCATTAGGAACGTAACGCTTCAACTCAGAGACATAGAACGTGGGGAAAACATTAGGTTGATTAGGGAGCTCCAAGGTGTAAGTGTCACAATCGTGATTCGCGCGCACAACCTCATAAGGCCCGTCAAACCTGGGAAAAAACTTAGCAACACGTTTCTCCCCTTTCTTCATGAACTCCTTGCGCCTATGCAATGTAGACAACCATACAAGATCCCCCTCCTCAAATTTTTCCACATCATGACGATGTTTGTTAGCAGCCACCGACTGATTGACCTTCGCCATGAGGAGGCTATCACGAGCTTCCGATTCAACTTCACGAATCTGGTTCAGAAGATCCGCCGCGCTAGCGGCTGCAGGGGCATTAGAAAGGGAAGTCGGTAGCTCTGAAACTGGCACCAAGGGGGGAATCATCCTGGGAACGCGACCGGTCTTGAGTTCAAACGGGGAAACCCCGGTCGAGGCATTGACCGACAGCATTAAGTGGAAGCGAATCAGAGGCAGTGCCCGCACCCAGCCCTTCTGCTGGCGCTCAACGTGAAAACGAATCTGTTGACCAATGGTCTTATTCGTGCGCTCAGAGGAACCATCCGTCTCGGGATGATAAGCAGACGACATCTTCAAGGATACGCCAATCATGGCGTTCAGAGCTTGCCAGAACCGGGAGACAAACAGCTTGTCCCGGTCAGACACAACATCCAACGGGAGCCCATTCTCACAGTACCACTCCCGGAAGAAAAGGACCGCAAAATCCTCAGCCGATATGTCCGTACGGCACGGAACCATTCTAATGTCCGCACCCAGGCGATCAGTCATAGACACAATGCAATTGAACCCGTCCTCCTCGGGGAGAGGTCCAATAAAATCGATCGCAACGGAATCAAAGCGATGATCCGGGACAGGGAGCGGGTGTAAGGGACCTTTTGCGCCCTTCGTCCTCGATTTGTTACGCTGACACTCCTCGCAAGACGGCACGTAAGCATTGTAAAGGTCCCGACGCATGTTGGGCCAAAAATATGAATCCTTCAACATTGCGTAGCATTTGTCGGCACCCCAGTGTCCAGCACTATCATGTGCCAAACGATACAAATTCTCACGCAGTGAGCCCAACTTCGGAACCAACAAGCGACCCCCAACAAACCACAGGCCATCCCGATGCTCGACACCAGGAACAGAGAGTCCCGGGGACAAAAACTTGGCAACCAAATCATCGGAAGCATAACCCTTCTTGATATTGGCCAAAAACTCACGATCGGCAGAAATATTGAGAACGGGACAAACGTGAGACCAACCCTGAAAGGGCTGGAACTCTGTGCCAGCCGCGACAGCCCGAGCAATACGCTCGCTCGGAAGCTCATTCGCAGGGATACGGGAAAGCGCATCGGCCGCAGCATTATCAACGCCCTTAATGTAGGCAATCACCAAGTCATATTGCGAGAGAAACTCTTGCCAGCGAAGCTGTCGGGCACTAAGATCCTTCTGAGTTTCAAAATTCTCGAGGGTCCTGTGATCCGTGAGCACATGAATGGGCATCCCAAAACACTCGGACCGCCATTTCTTCAGGGCACGCACGATTGAAAGGAGCTCCTTCTCGTGAACGGGATATCGGAGCTCAGGACCCTTCAATTGTGCGGAATCAAAAGCCACCGGACGAGCCGAGGCCAAATCCTTGCCCCACATTAACACGGCACCCGTCCGCCAATTACTGGCATCACACACCAAAAAAATCCTGTTATCACCGGGAGAATCGTGATCAATAGATGTGAGAACTTCACGAGAGAGCAGCAACTCCTTGACACGGAGAAAAGCCTCTTCATGTTCTTCATTCCATGCGGGAAAGGTACGATCACATTCTTTACGCGTGAGTGGCGTGAGCACCCGCGTGAAATCAGCCAAATTCGGGAGATACCCAGCAAGGAAGCGGACCATGCCCAGAAAGCGGCGAGTTTCCTCCGCGGACCTAGGACGAGGGAAAGCCCGGATAGCTTCAACTTTGAGGGGGTCAGCCTCTACGCCACAACCCGAGATACGATGACCAAGGAATTCCAGTTCCAACTGGAAGAAGGAACACTTCTTGGCGTTGCAAAACAATTTAGAATCATGAAGGGCCTGTAATATCAAGGATACATGAGTCTCGTGTTCCTCGGGAGAATCTGACCAGATAATAATGTCGTCAAGGTACACATGACAGAACTTCCCAATAAAAGGTCGCAGAGCTGCCGTAACACGACGCTGTTGAACCGCAGGAGCATTCCGAAAACCCTGAGGCATCACTGTCCACTCGTACAAGCCCAAGGGAGTGTTCACCGCCAGCAAAGGAATGGAGTCAGGGTGCAGCCTGGTCTGAAAAAAACTGTCTGTCATATCCATTTTACCCCACAGCTTCCCTTTCGCGCAATCAGCAAGGATGTCATCAATGCGAGGTAAAGGGTGACGATCCGGTACTGTGTTCGAATTAAGAGCCCGATAATCGTTAACCCATCGAGGCAGGGCAGAGGGGTCCTTCTTCGGAACCAGGAAAGCCGGGGATGCGTAGGGCGAAGAGGAGGGACGGAGACGTCCCAGATCCAGCTGCTTCTGAACTAACTCTGTCCAGGCTGATTTAAACTTCTTGGGAGAAGCATATGAGCGTGCGCGAATCGGCCGGTGTTTGTCCTTAAGCTTGACCTCACAAACAATATCATCGGGGAGTGAATTGACATGGGGAATGTCACCAAACATGTCTGCATAACCCGAGACAAGACTAGCCGCCTTTTTCTCCAAAAACACTTGGTGTGCAAGATCTTCGACACGTGCACGAACAGACGCCACAACACCAAGTGGACGAACCTTCTCGGAAGTGCACAAGCCCCGTTGCTTACGGATGAACAGCTTGGCTTTGAGTTGGGACAGAACCTCACGGAAGCGCGACTTGATCTCAGCAGCAGATGAACGGCGTAAATGATCAAAGCGACGCTGCGCATCTTTATTAAAACGACGAACGAGAGGTGGGGATAAAGGGGGCACGGGCTTCCGAGAAAACGTAAACAGCTCAGGATGCATGAGATCAAAACCAGTAACAGAGTGAAGAACACTGCGGCGAGAGGGATCAATGGATAAGGAGTTATGTTTGAAAAAAGGAAGACCAAGAACAAGGGGAGAACAGAGACCAGAGGATACAACCATGTTAACCGTACGAGAAGTCCATTTACCAGACGGGTCCGAGAGCTTAAGACGAACAAAGGTGTCGAGGTAAGAAGTAGAAGACGAGGGCGACGAGTCAAAACCACCAACAAGAAAAGGCTCGGGAAGCCTTAAAATAGGAAGACCGAGTTGTTCAACGACGTCAAGCCTGATCAAATTGATGTGAGCACCGCTGTCAACCAAACACGAGTAAGACCGAGGGAAATCAACGCTGGGCCCCGTCAGGGCTGCAGTCCAGAACATGTGTTCAACGGACGTCGGGGGCTCATCATCGGCCAGAGGAACGGAACTCACAGCAGAGGCACGAGGTTTCTTCGAGGCACGAGTAGCCTCGGCAGCCGCCGTGGCGGTCTCGGAACGAGCACGACCTTTTCCTTTCGGATCGGGAGACGGAGAAGGGGAGCGAGAACGATCATCAACGGGGGAGTCAGCACCTGAGCTAGGAGAAGAAGAGCCGGAGCTCAAGCTGCTACGCTCATAGACAGCATCGTCATCCTGCACTTCTTCAATTACTGCCGCGACAACACGGGCATTGTTAACAGAGACGGGTTGAGAAGCGGCACGGCGCATGGAGGAGTAGACCGAGGGCCCAGAGTCGACGTGAACAACAGACGAGCCAAAAATGGCCGCCACAGGTTGAGGAGCAGATACAGGAGCGGGGGGGCTCTCAAGAATCGAAGACAAGTCGCGAACCGCTGAAGGACCAGCGACAGTCGACGCGGCCGGCTTCTTCAGCGAATGCTTCAGTACAGCATCGAGGGTAATAGGCGCACCAGTACGACGGTGAGCTTCCGCAGCAATGGCCGCCAATGCCGGCGTGATAGTACGATACTCAACCGTCAAATTGGTCTCGTCCTTGCAATTGGACGCAACATGATCGGCATAGAAACACCTGCACTTGAAGCAAGCCCTGTGGTCCCTGTAAATCTGACGTTCCTCGGGCTCCATGACGGGCAGACGGAACTGATACAAGCCATTGGCAATGGCAGAGGCAGTTGCGGGGTCAGAACGATTCGATGAAGGGTTCACGACCATAGAATATCGATTGGGTGCGCAAGCGCCCGGCGTAGAACGTGAACGACCAACGGGGGGAGGAGCAGAAGACAAGGTGCGAGAAGAAGGCTGAGAAGTAGACGTAGAGGTGGAGGGAAAACCACGAATAGAGGCAAAATGGTCCGAATCCTGCTTTGCGAAGCGATCACCATTGATGAGGAACCAAGACGGGTATTTCTCGGCGAGGGCGGTGACGCCCTCGAGCCATGTTTTGAATTCGGAATGTTCGTCAAAACCCTTCTGTTCGCAGAAGTACCTGAACGAAGGGACGAGATTGGAGTGACAACGTTCCTGCACCTGCGCATCCGTGGAATGGTAAACAGAATCCTTTAGATCTCCATTGATGACCTTGATCTTGTTCCACAAATTTTTGAAGGCACCTGCATCGTGTGAGAGCATCTTAGACGAGCGAAGCTCCACGGAGAGGTCCTTCTGCCAGTTAGCACCGACAATGTCGGGCATGATAGCCTTCACGAAGGCATCGAATGACAAGGGGGCGTGGGCATCCTCGTTGGCAGTGAAGAAGTTGAGAGAGTCATGCGACTGGAAGCAACGGGAGAACGTGGATTTCTTCTCTGAATCGTCCGTAATATTCTTCGACTTGAAATGAGACTCCACGCAACGAAGAGCCAACTTGAAATCCGGGTAAGAGAGACGATGAGCCGAGATAACAGGTGCGTGCCTAGGTCCCTGTGAGGAGACCACGGAAGACACCGTAGAGGAAGCGGGAGCAGACGAGGTGGACATAAGCGGAGAAGTAGAGAATAAGGAGGAAGACGAGGAAGATGAGGATGAAACGGAAGATGATGGAGAAGGAGGTACTGGTGAAAGCGGAGAAGGTGGATCCTCGTGAATGGATTCTAGACCGGAAGCTTGGGGCGTGATGAGAAACGGCGGTTGCTTAGACGCCTTGGAACCACGAGATTTCGAAGTATGAGGAGCGGGAGACAGGGACGAGGACGATGAAGAGGTCTGTCTCAGTGAAGTAGAACGCGGATTCGTCTTCGGGCCAGTGTTGGAACGAGAAGTAGAGGAGGAGGAAGGCGAGGCGTTGTCGTCCTTGTCCTTGGATCGAGTACCTATACGTGACGCCAGGGCGAGAGTCCAGCTTGAAAAGAACTGGAAACAACAATGATCAGCCACAGACGACAACAACACAACAGGAGATTAAGAAATAGGCGGGGTAGAATAACGGCGGGGTACGCAGAATGAAAACCAACAACGGCGATACGAACAACGGGCACAAAAACAGGGCACAGGCAGAAGAGTGGACGGGCAAAAAACAGGGCACAGGCAAAAGAGTAAGCGGGCGTGGACGGCACAGGGGGGCGGGCAACGACAAACGAGTAAAAGGACACGACAATCCGGCAGTTTAGATGGAAAAAACGCGCATATATGCGCGAGAACAATGGCGAAAAACCCCAAAAGGACACACAAGCGAGGCGGGATGCGAAAAGGGAGGAGAATAACAGCGAGAGAAAAGAACGGACAGCGATATACGCGAAAAAAATACGAGAAATAAAGGCGAGAAAGAGAAAAGATGAGAAGAGAACGAGAGAGGCAACGAGAGGCAATAACGAGCTCAAGCCGAATCTAAAAAAAAGTGGAAGAGAACTGAATGTTCTCACCTAACTGTCAGGCTCACACAGGAACTAGATAGGACCGAGTCGTATTGTGAAACGATGAGGACTATGAACAGAGGAGATGAAAGTAAGAAGCAAGAAAGAAGAAGTAGTGAGTACGTGTAAGGAAGCCGACTATTTATAGTCGGCGCGTAAGCATGTACAAACAACGCGTAAACAAAGCATAGCGTATGTTTACACGTAGACCAGTTTCTGAAAGCTGGTCTTAGTACTCGGCAAGACAGGGGACGATATGATGGCGATACGCACCTCGGATTGTCAGGATCGTTGGGGCCTTCCCAGTCCACCAAGTGAGGGTCTCCGCTGTTTTCTATGTCCCGCAGGCGATCAGCGACGAGGTCCGGAAGATCTTCATTTTCAGAGTCTTTTCCAGAATCGGGTAAATGAGCAGGGGGTATAGGTGTTGGGCATGCTGTTGCCGACTGAGAGCTTCTATTCGATTCAAATTTCCTCTGTTCCACAGTACTGGCGATGGTGGTGACTTGAGATAGTGGAGGTGAAAGGAGATACCGAGCAGGGACTTTGTAGTCTGGTCTCTGATCCGCGTAGCTCAGAAGACGTCCTCCAGAAAGGCTGTTGATTGCTTGACCAAGGAATGAGTCCCGAACGAGATCCTTCATGGTGATTGGGTTGAAGGGAGATGAGGAAACGAGGTTGTCGAAAGAACAAGTTTGCCCGGCGGTAGTATATATACCCGTCCATTTTTTTTCAGGGGAAGCTACACCCCGTACTTGAGCTTGATCATCGATGAGCAAGCGACCGACTCAGTCAGCAGCAGTGGTTTGTAAGGCAGTCAAGGGGCCCGTTGGAGGTTGCCAGCCGACTCAGGTGGTATCTGACTTTATCTTCCCATTGAACGTTTGATGACAAAGCTCGGAAATGGTACCGTTCCCCACAGAATTGACGCCAATTTGATTCTTGAAGCTTTCTGGCGATGGAGAAACGTTCGCAATGATGGTGGGTGAAGGCGGAACAAGCCCGTTGCTTATTCATTCTCCCAACCCGGTGTCGGTTGGTAACCGAGCCCAATTTGGAAAGGTCCTCACACGCCCACTGACTCCTTCTCGGCGATGATCCCAAATTAGGAATTCCGTGCAGAATATTCAACATGGTTCACGAATGGAGACAGGTTGTACTGAGAGTACATATACAAAATCAAAGCCAAAAACAATGAATAAAAACGTCCATCTGGCGAAGCAGAGTAGCGTAGGGAGTATAAGAAAAGACCATCCAATATTTTGAGCGATAGTGACAGCCAGACGAAACAGTTTGGGAGAAAATGCGCGCGCAACTAGAGGATTGCATCTAGTGAGTTTTCGTGACTCCTTTAGTTATGAGACTCACCAATGAAGCCCGTTCCTTCTAGGACGCGAACAACCGAGCATCGCCTTTGATCTTGACTCCTCTGAAGCACAACGGGCCAAACGCAACGAGCTCCCAATCTTGGGCCGACACAACCGATACTCCATGCCTTGACAAGCAGGTAAGAGCGATATCAACACGCATAGGATGGACAGAGACAGGATGAACGTACGACTGGGTGATATGCCTCTCGATTTCGTCCTCCCCGCGATCCCGATAACCACAACGCTTGCAAAACACCACGAGCTTCTTGTCGTGCCTCATAGAAATATTCTCCAGAGCCATTTCATGTTCTTGACTATTCTCGTTCCTTCGAATGTTCGGAATGATCTTCTCTTCGAGCTTCTTCACAATGTCAGCATGTTTTTGAGATACTGCTCGGAACTCGTGGGCCTCATGGGCGACCTAAAGGGTGGACGGTGAATCAGTCTATGGTCCAGGAGTCTTGATCACGGCGATAAACAACAGACGTACCACCGAAGTCCAGCGTAGAAAGCACCTCTCTTTAGGCGTACCGCACGAAAGACATTCCACAAAAGGATTGAGCGTCAGCATTGTACTTGCAGGAGTCTTTGAAGCATCCATATCGAGCAATCGAGTGACCTCTTGCGCACGGTCGACACCTTTTGTGTAGAGCCTGACGTTCGTCAAACTGGAGGGCCAGATGGTGGGAAAATCACCCGTCTTGTACCATTTCGGGACTGGAGTAGGGAAAGAAGGATCGAAATATGAATAAAGAGGGCCCTGGCATTGGTGGGTCAGAATAGCGGGGAAAGAGTAGACGCATCCGTCTCCTATGCATGAAGCGCAGTTAAACAGGGAGGTACATGTGGAGAGATCCGACTCCGTGGCGTCAGGAAAGCGAGTCTGAAGGAGTTGTAGAAAAACTTGAGTACGAGTTTGATTCCAGCGTAGTATGTTTTGAGGGAAGGCTTCGACAACGTCGCTGAAGAGGGTACGGTCGGTCCCTCGTTCCAGCGGGGAGTCGATAATAGACTTGCAGGGCTCCGATAGCGCGATATCAACGTCGGGAGGCATGATGAGATCTCGGGCCAGGGTGTGTTCTACCTCACGCAGGATGAGCCTGAGACATTCGTAACGAACTTGAGCAAATTCGATCTGTAGCTGAGACTCGAGTTGTTCCTTGAAGGCTTCGAGCTGAGGTTGTAGTGTCTTCCAGGCTGCGTTCGGGGTTAATAGCATGTTCACGATATCAAATTGGGAGGGCGTACTGCGGTCTGTTAAAGGCTTGGCCTGGTTAACGAGTTTATGAGATCGGAATTGAGCGCTCTGCGTCAACACGTCACCCCATCCCAGCCGTTCAACAATGCTATCACCGCGAACATGAGGAATGGAGCCATATGGGCAGGTGAAGGATGAGAAAACGCACGCATTCAATCGTTGAGTACGTGCATCCTGTAAAGTGTTCGTGCGGTTTGCGCTTCTCTCTTCGTCCCATTTGATGCAATGATCAATGTTCTGTTGTATTAGAGCTGGATGATCAGTAGAAAACAGCAGAGCAGCGATCGAACCTGGTTGACAGTATCACCGATCTTGGCCTTTTCTTCTATCCAAGCCTCCCTTTGACTCGCTGGGGTGGCCGCGTACTCCTTCGCCAAGTCTTTGACAGCGCTGGTGAGGTAATATACAGTAGAGATGTCCTCACCAACTGAAAGTACACAGGTTTGAGCAGAGGCACAGAGTAAAGAGAGCGAGCATACCGTAGATACCGCCCCAGGACGCCATCTTAAACAAACATCGAGGCATTGTCTTCCACAGAGGTGATGGTATCAAGAGGTCTTTGGTTATTGTGAACGTGCGTTGGAGATCGAAGCTGAGATGTATAATGAGCAAGATGTCCCAAATTTGAAGATTCGGCTTCTACTTACTACTTCTCAATGCACCTTTTGCATACCCGACGTTGTGCCAGCCACGAAATATTCCTTACATTCGGTGCGAAACAGAACTGAAATCCATCGTCAGCTCATTGAGTTGGAGAGTCATAGCAGAACAAAGTACGCACGGAGCAATGAGCTTCAAATATCAGACTCGCAAAAGCAGGCTCGCTCATGCTACCTATCGGTTCTGGAATACCAGAATTGGCTCTCGCACGTCTCCAAATCGACTGTGAAGCCTTGGCCAGCAACATCCTCCTCAGCTCTCGACTGGCCCGTGATAGTCGCAGCAAATCGAAAGGCTCAAGATGGCTGCATATCTTAGAAGGTGCTCAGAGAAGGTCGCGTTAAAGGTAGCATGGTCAGAACTTGAAGCGCACCTCGTAAACCAAATCGAGAGGCAAATCGCGCATATATGCGAGCTTTCCCCTTTTTCCTGAAATTCTCCGTTTCTCTTCACCGTGATTTTTGACTTCATTGATTTCTGGCTTCTTCCTTTTGGGCATGAGAGGCAGACAGGAACACAAAACGCGTTAACGCGAGGGGATGGTGGTGGTCCAGGTTCAGGCGGGGCGAGGATCTGAGTCTGTGATAAGATCTCCAAGGCTTCGATAAGATAAGCATCCCGGTTTCGTACCGGTTGTCCCAACGCACGTGCACGGAGCAACGACCCTCTCCGTTAACCTCGCACTGCCTGAGGCCGTCTTCTGAGACTCTTCTTTGACTCCTTCATCCTCTGCCCACTTGCCAGCAGCTTTCAATCAACCTTAACCCGCTCTCTCAAAGGTTCTCTCTTTCGATACCCTTCTCCGTTCCTGAGATCTCTGGTATGGGCATGCCTCAAGATGATCTCATGTGGACTTCGCGGTGCCCTTCATTCCTGCTGAATTCGCGTGCTATGTATCCTCGGGCTTATAGGCGCAGGCCTGAAACGGGCGGTGTTCTCGTTACTGTCAGTGTAACGTCGTTTCCGGCACCCGTGAAAGCGTGGTCTGTTCGGCACTGGGTAAATCCTCCGAAAACTTCTCGGATGCCACTGTCAGACCCCGGCTGAAGCTCAATCGAGGCCGACTCGGTAGTTCGAGCCTATATCCGTGTCCCCCGAACACCAAGTGGGCCCTGTCAAGAAGAATGAGGTTGACCAGGACCGACGTGCAAATGGAAGAAGCTTCGGTAATTTGACGTGCCTTGGAATGTTGAAGGCTATATCGGGGTACAAGAAGGAGAGACTCAGATAGTAGGGAGTCGAAGGAAGAGGCGACGAAATGTCTGAGGCAACTTGTACGGGGTGAAGTTGGTCAGAAAGCCATTTGGTGGGTGAGAAGTAAACGCTGTACATACCTTTCAAAGGGTAAATGAACGGCGGCCTTGGCTCATCTTGGAATTTTGGAGGCTAGAACTCGTGAAGCAGGTCGAAGGGGAAAAGGGAGAAGGTGAAGACGGGAGAAAGGAAGTCTTGGGTCTAAGAAGGTGAGATGGCTGCACTTAGCATGGGTGCAAAGAGGGCATGAGGCATGTGCGCACACCGCTCCGGTCCAATGGATTGCGAATGTTCATTTCTACGCTGACAACCCAGCGGTAACACAGTCCATCTTCATTCCATGACGGTTCCATGTGAAGATGTTCTATGCAGATATGACGAGATTCCTCAGCAACGGGAACAGAATACCATTGCCATTGCTCGGGACCAAGGACGCATGGATACGGAGGAACGATGCAGCTAACTCCGAGCTAGCAAAGGGGGCAACTAAACGGCTCTAAACCTGCATTAATTTTGAAGTCACTAAATGAACGCTTCAGAGCGAAGGCCACGCACAGTAGAGCCAGACAAGAGAACGGAACCAGTCTCGGAAGAGAGGGCATCTCGCGATAGCAAACAGACTTCAAGCAATTCCAAAGCTGAAACGGTTCCGACATTTTAGAGGAGACATCACAAATTCAGTTCCATTCATTCCAATGCACTGAGCCTCGTGGTTTCTTCTATGCCTACCGCATTTGAATGCCTCATCTGACACTCTAGACGCATCCCCGGACGAATCTACTCACGACTTATCCTCGGGTTGTTCCATCTATGTGTGTGCCTGGGTACTCTGCATCGGCCTGAATTCTATGGGACTCAGGAATTCGGACATAACTCATGAATCATCTGTACTCCAGACTTCACGAGGTGAGACCCGAAAATAGCTTTCCATAGGTCCCTCGTCTTTCACTTCTACTTCCAGGATTGGGTTCATCGTCGTGCAGCCAGTCATCAAGCGCGTCGGGAGGAGGAGAACAGGATGATCGTACCTTCACTGTGATAGCCTTCAGTGAATACACGACCCGCCGGTTGGGGGTTTTAAATAGAGTACGAGAGTCAAGTTTAGTCGGGGAAAGGCCTCGTAAGGTAAGATTATAATCACCCGAAGCACAGGTTGAAGGTGTATACTCTAGATTCATTCCTCTGCCAAATATTTGGGACGATATAAATCTAACCATCCCGTAATCCGATGTTGAGACCTATAAAGGACGGCATGAAGGTATCTGGATCCTCATTCCACAGTCCTCTACAAGTTTCAAGATGTTCTCTTTCAAAGCCCTCGTCGCCGCCCTCGCACTTGCTGGTGCATCCGCATACGCTGCTTCGCCACTCGAAGCCCGAGCAGGACCCCTGGGAGAGCGCGTCCACTGTGGTATTCTCCTGAGGCCTTCCCCTCAATTGCCGACCAACTGGGACCGTGAGGCATACAAAGCCGAACTCGGCCAAGGTGAGCCTCGACGCGATATCAATCCGTATCTCGAGCTAATCACCACCTCTTACTCTAGTTATCGGAGGTGAAATCTCTCGTCAAAGCCCCAGTCACGACGTCCAGGTAAGTCATTCTGGGATTTTCCTAGTCAAACCGACGACTTGACGACCACGTTTAGAGCGACCTTCAACTTTGGGTCCAAGACACCACTGGTGATTATTGGCGAACGATCGGAGGTGTATCTACCTCTGGGCTTAACGGAGAAGACCTCGAGAAGTTGATTCGTGGTTTGACTGGCAAGGACCTTGCCGGCACCCTTACAGCCAACTGGAACGTTGTTGGCGTTGACAGATGCTTTTATCCATCCAAGTCCACCTAGAAATATGCAGTGAGAAGGTGGAAGGGAGTAGGATTGGGAGATTGGTAAACAGTGTTTGAATTTGGACTATGACCGCCGTAATAGTAATACTTCCCTCATGAGGTTAATCTAATTTGTCCGGATTTTGACAATAACATATTGCTTGTGCGAGATGAGGTTCCGTCTAACGTGTTCAAGGGATCTGCCTTGTTAAATTTCTTGACTCTGTTAGTGAGCTGTACTAATCTTGGTCCGTATTTGTTGTCACTTTCAACATGCGCCAGCTCTCCCACCCACCGCAACTCAATGATAGTGGGCTTCGATGGCCAGTCTCCCCTCTCGCCCGTACTTGATATTCTTACTTCGACCGATCGGCGGAGCCTACAGGCCGGGGACATGAGGCAGAGTTACATTCGGCGCTAATGGATAATAATCACCCTCGACGGAGAGCTCATACAGGTGTCGGGGTCGACACTACTCTGACTCTGGGGGTACTCTAGGTATTGTCGTTGTTGATCCATCCGAATGCAGAGTGTTACATCGAATACGATTAATTGACAAGTTCAACTAAGCATACACGATGAGGGAGCACTAGTTACACGGCCTGGTGATTCTATGATATATGGAGCGAGCGACAACCATTCGCGAACATGTACAGACACAGGCGCCACATTAGCAAGAACAAGCCTCAAATCCTAACAATATAATCGCCGTCACGATCAACCCCCCTCCAGTGGACAACAGCAAGAGCTACAGCAGAACGAAGATCCATAGTTGCCCTTATATCTTGGCTGAAGTCCTTCAACCGTCGACGGCTCTCCGGCAGAGAGCATACGGAAACGTCTGGCGGTAGATTAAATCTGTAGTCCAACCATGGGATGGGAGCATCCTTTTCGTTTGGATGGCGTACGGCGTATTCACGTCTCAGCTGGCGTACGCGGTCTTCTAAGCCTTCGTAGTCTGCGGTGAGCTGATGTTGCGCGAACCTCATTTCGAGCATTCCTGGAGTTCGAGGATATGTACCCCCTGATAAATGGGATGTGAGGCTCTTGGTGGAGAACAATCATGATCGTAGGATCGAAGGGCGACGTACCTTTGATATTCTGCTGGATGGCACGACAAGCATATCTATGACCATCCACCCAAGCGTCTTTCTGGCACCCCTCGGAGCAATAGACGGAACTTTGACATCCGGAGCAGCGCATAAACGAGTGAGTCGCAGATGTCTTGAGATCAAAGCCGCCGCCGAGATTGGTGCACTGCACAGGTCACAACGTCAATACGAGTACTCAAAAGATGAATTAGGCAATCAGGACATTACCTTCAGAGATTCGCAGATTCGCAGCGTGGGTCCATAGCGCTCCTGGACCGAAGAACGCCGTAAAACTTCATTCTTGAGTTCAGTCCAGGCGGTCCGGAACTTGTTGAGAGGAGCTACAGTAAACGAAATGTCGTCCACATCGAGACCGGCCTCGCCGATTTTCTTGATACAATGCGAAAGTCGAACTGAGATCGGTCGGTGCAGCATCCGAAACAGAAGAAGTTTGCAAATCATGCAGAAGTGGTATGTGAGAGTCATCATTGGAACAGGGTTGACGCGTTCGGCATCCCTAATGAGGAGATCTCGTGCCTTCATGAACGATAGCAGGACACCTTCGTCCAGTGCGGGTATCAGAAAGTAGGCGTTGGCTATTGCACAGTATTCGATGTAGCTCATGCATTCCACCGCACACGTTATCGTAATATCTTGTCGTTCCCGGTAGTCGAAACCATCGCGTGGGGAGGAGAGCAACTTTCTGAGGAGCAGAGAAATCCATCGAATGGCATCCTTGGCGTTCCAGGACGGAAGGGGAAGAGTCTTTGTCGACCGAATGAGAGCGTTCGGAAATAGAACAAGATACCAGAGTGAGAGGTAATCCATTTCCGCCAAGGATGCACTCAAGACACGTATCAACTCTTTCACGAAAGTGCCAGGAACGTCCCACCGTCTATTCCCCAAGACCTTCTCCAGCTGACTAAGAACTCCCCCAGTGAACCTACGGACAGGGGGCATTTCGTGACTGGCATGCGCGTCGAAAAGTACCCCGATGGAATGTAGGAGACTGCGACTTTGCGCAAGGTCCATCTGGCTTGCGTAAAGCCATAACTCAAACGTGAGGGCTACGACTTCGGGTGTAGACTTCAGAATGGGATTCATCGTTTGGAAGACAAGTTCTGGTTTGAAGGCAAAGGGAAATGTCGGATGTATGACGATGTTAGACGCGCTATCGATGAATTCGACGAGGGAGTTGAAGCCAGCTGAGGTTTTAGGCTGTTCTTGGCGCAACACGGCGCGTGCAAACGAGCGAAACCAGGGCCATACTCGCGACCAATGAGTAGAGAGATCACGGCAAGCTGCGTGATCATCGACATTCCCGATGGCCTTTGATGCTTTGACCAACGCAGAGAGGGCTTCTTCTGAGTTCGTATCGAAACGATCAAAATCGATCCGGACGGGAGGCTTGGGACGAAAAGCTGCTATAGGAATGCTTGTGATGTTCATAGTATTCTCTTGAGATCCTGACATTGGCGCAAATCGTGGATGTTGAGATGTTCGACTTGTAAAACTGGCACCGTGCACGATCGGTACTACGAGACGAAATGACAGTTGGTGAGATGTATGTGCATTCAAGAAGAGAGAAACATACAGCTTTTCAGTTCTTGATGAGCCCAGCAAGAAGAGCTAGTGAAGGCGTTTTTTGATGAGAGCGAGTCGGAGATGGGATCGATGGGGGATCGATACGGATGAAGATCGGTGTGTCACTAAATCACGCGGTTGTGACACACGCGATTGCTTTGGGATTTGACGCCCACCCATCTATGTGTGTGCCTGGGTACTTACTACTCTGCATTGAGCCATTATATTTCCCTCGAAGTGGCACTTCGTCCCCCAAGACTCCGATTTATCTTGGTCTTTACTTTCCCACCCGCCTCGAAACCGGCCAGTGCCTTCACCTCCCTCACCATCAAGAAGTTCTACTACCACTTGCGATTCTCCTTGGCTCCCCGGCGCCGTTCATACCAGTGTCAGGTATAAAAAGACTCGCAATGAAGATCTTTTAGACTAACGGCTGGTGCGCGAGATCGTAGGGCGATAGCACACTTCTCGAAAGTGCCGAACCGTTGATGTCGTCAGAGAAGGTATGTGTATTCCGGTCTACAGAACTAAAGTAACCGTATACCTAGTGCTGCAGGCCATGCCGCCACGAGTGTGAAGACCACGAGTGTTCAACAACAATACTTACCACCTACACGCGCGACGAGAGGAGATGAGAATGAAGCAAAGAGGACGTTGTCGATGTCGAGAGAACCCAGTTCTACTGGGTCGGTGAAGACTGTTTTCACGCGAAAGTGAAGGTCACAGAACAAGATCGATAATCCTAACTAATACAAGACGAAGATTTCTATACCGCCACGGTATTTGTAAGGTCCAAACAAGAAGTGTAGCGAATGAGAATACGGTTATTAAAAGAATGGTTAAGGATTGGCTGGAAGATTCAGCGAAGGTTCTAGAAACAGAGTAAAGTCTCAAGTACAGGGTAACGGTCAGTCCGGTCCAAAGCTGAAGGTGTCGATTGTCAATGCGCGAATCGTTTTCTGGCTGACAACGGTCGACCATTTAGACCCCAGAAGGGTGATCTTCCCCCTATCTGAGGTGACTTTTACGGCTCATCTGAAGATTAGATACTTGTTCTCAATATCACTAGGCGAGGGACTTGGACAAAGTGGCGTGAGAACATAAACCTCAAACGGACGGTTCGTGACTTCGTATCCATCGCTAGTGCAGCTATACTGAACTCTAGTCTGTCATCAATACCCCGACGGTGCCTTCTCTCGTTTATCGTCGTATTACACATCACACGCAAGCTCCGCTGAGCCTGCTCCCCATTGGGAAGTTGAGTGCATGAACCCCTTCGCAGAGCCAAGCGCGCCAGACCATCGTCCCCGCACAAAAATCATGTTTCAATGTCTATCGAAAACTACGATTTGGTAACAACATCGGTCTGTGGAGGTCCCGGTGTCGCTCAACAAAGCACAAGTTCGAATTTGATGAACTGGTGAGCGGATAAATTATCGATCTTCGAGATTGAGGATGGAGCTCTGACTACCAGTCCCCTATCCCTAAGGCCTAAGCATGAGAGGGGAGT
Organism: Marasmius sp. AFHP31; assembly: GCA_024721195.1. Taxonomy (NCBI): domain Eukaryota; kingdom Fungi; phylum Basidiomycota; class Agaricomycetes; order Agaricales; family Marasmiaceae; genus Marasmius; species Marasmius sp. AFHP31. Next base: position 106,539 of record JANHQD010001922.1, read on the forward strand.
GGTAAGAGGGTATAAGCTGAGGGCGTGAGGAAGGTGAAACATACATGAGAGGATAGGGATCATGATTGTAGTGTGTGCAAAGGCTTGGGGATCCTTGAGAAGTGTATCTCTTGGACGGTAGACGACGGAATATACGATAGTAACAAATGCAAGGAAGACATCCCGTCCGCTCATACCGCAGCTGGGAGCTCGATCGTGGCCCCTTCATACTGATTATAGTACCATTTCTCGTGTCTGTTCCTGCTCTTCGGACGCGCCGGCCACTTTGATTCCCCGCTTGCGGAAGTGGTACCTGTCATTATCATCGATGGTGTCGATTGTCCTATAATGGATCAGCTACCTCCACAATGTCATAAGTGACGGGGAAAAGGAGTTGCGGCGCTCTACACATTTCACTAGACGGTGACCGACGGCTGTCATGTCTCGCGTCCACATTTTTCGCGATCCCTTTCTAAGACTCACCTCGTGCCCTCGGGATACCGTGGATGTGGCCTGTCGATTTCAAGCCATTGATTCCAAGGTTCGAATCCCGGCATGCCTCTGGGCGACAGCATGATGGCTGGATTTTGTGAACTCTGAACAAGAACTCAATTTTATACCAAAATGAGACGCCTTAGCGGTCTTTGCCCACACGGAAGTGACGTATAAAAGGGTAGACAATACCGTTCTGATGAACCCCAGTGCACTAATTGCGACCGACAGTCTTCGAGTACCTCCAAGATGAAACTCACCTTTGCTCTCTTTACACCCGTCGTCCTCTCTACCTTGGCGGCGGTAGCTTCGCCCGCTAATCTTCTTCCAAGGGTAACATGCCCAGAGGGCCGAACTGGCCTTTGCTGTGCCTCCCTCATTCCAAGGCCGGGAGAGGGTACTTTCGACGGGGAGCTTTGCGCGGAGTCGGGTTCGGGCAATGCTTGGTGAATTCTTTGTGCCCGTTTGCTCTCATTAGGAATGCTTACTGCTCTTTACTAGCTCCGCCCCTGGTCACGGAGTATGCTGCAAGATTGGCGGTCCACCTAGTAAGGCTTTTACCTTGACTGTATTCTTGTTTGGGCCTTTCTGACGACCTTCGTTATTTCAGTTGTACTTGGTGGTGTTATTTTCGACTTGACCGGATACGATTGCACGAAGGCTGCCTAAACGGCTCTCCATCATGGAAAGAAGCAGCTCGTTTCATCTAAAGCGTTCCAGAACGATGTCAAATTTGCTCTCGGATATATATAAGGACTGAAAACGAAACATTCTCGCGAATAGAGAATAAGTAAATACAGAAAAAACCAGCTGTGTATGAGCACGAAGCCCTTGAATATACATATGTGTTTCAGCCAGCATTCATGATTTTATGTGAACCTGAGCTCTGTTTGAATTCTGTAGGACTCAGGAAATTGGAGGTAACTCATGAATCATCTGTACTCCAGGCTTCGCGAGGTAAAATCCGAGAATAACAAGGCTTCACAGGTCCCTCGTCTTTCGTGCGTGATTGCGTCTTTCACTTATACTTCCAGAATTAAGGTGCCACCATTCAGCCAGTGCTCAAGCGCGCGCCGGGAGGGGGACGGAATTTAGGTACCGCCACTGTGATAATCTCTGATAAATACACGACTTGTAAGTTGACAGTTTTGAACAGAGTACGAGAGTCAAGTTTAGTTGGAGAGTTCATCTAAAAACGATGGGGAACTCGCATTAGTTCATTGATAATACGACATAGTAACTTGATAGTACTTATATGGAGTAAACGACGACCTTTCTCAAATATGTACAGACAAGGCGCCGCATCAGCAAGCGCAAGCCTCAAATCCTCACAACATACCCGCCGTCACGATCATCCCCCCCTCCACGGGACAATGGCAAGAGCTACGGCGGAACGAAGATCCTCTACCGCGATATCCTGTCCGAGGTCTTTCATCCGTCGGTAGATTTCCGGCAGGGAGTACACAGAAACAGCTGGTGGCACGTTAAATGTGTAGTCCAACCATGGGACGGGCAGATCCTTTTCGTTTGGATCGCGTACGGCGAATTCACGTATTAGCTGGCGTATGTGGGCTTGTAAGCCTTCGTAGTCCGCGGTGAGCTGTTGCTGTGCAAATTTCATTTCAAACTTTCCTGGAACTCGAGGATATATACCCCCTGACAAATGGGGTGTGAGGGGCCTCGGCAGAAAACACTAATAACCATGGAGTCGAGGATAGACACACCTTTGATACCCTGCTGGATTGTACAACAAGCACGCTTGTGACCATTCATCCAAGCGTCTTTTTGGCACTCCTTGGAGCAATAAACGGAACTTTGACATCTAGAGCAGCGCATGAACCGGTAAGTCACAGATGTCTTGAGATCAATGCAGCAGCCTAGTCTGGCGCACTGCAAGGGTTGCAACATTAGCCAGAGCACGCGAAGATGAAATGGGGTAGTATCACATCACCTTTGCAGAATCACAGAATTGCGACACGAGTCCACTGCCAGTGCGCTCCTCAACCGAAGAGCGACGCAACACTTCATTCTTCAGAGCAGTCCAAGCATCCCGGAAATCACTGAGAGGAGCTACAGTGAAAGGGATGTCGTTCATTTCGTCGAGATTGGCGTTGCAGATCTTCCTGACCCAACGGGTGAGTCGAACCGAGATCGGTCGGTGCAGTATCCGAAACAAAAGAAGTTTGCAGATCATGCTGAAGTGAAATGTGAGAGTCCTGGTTGGATCAGGGTTGACGGCTTTGGCATCCTTAACGAGGAGATCTCGTGCCTTCATGAACGATAGAAGTATCCCACTATGCAGTACGGGTATGAGGAAGTAGGCGTCGGCTGTTGCACAGTATTCGATGTAGCTCATGCACTCCACGGCACATTCGGTTATCACTTCTGGCCTTTCCCGGTAGTCGAAGCTGTCACGTGGGAAGGAGAGCAGCTTTCGAAGTAGTACAGAAATCCACCGAATGGCGTCCTTGGCATTCCAGGATGGAAGGGGAAGAATATTTGTCAAGCGGATAAGAGCGTTCGGAATCCGGACGAGATTATGGAGCGTGAGGCAATCCACTTCTGCCCCGGATGCGGCACTCAACACAAGAATCAATTCTTGGACGACAGTACCAGGAATGTCCCATCGCCCCTTGCCCAGCACCTTCTCCAACTGACTGAGAGCTCTCCCGGTTAAAGCGCGCTTGTGAGACATTTGGTGACCGACATCTCCGTCAAAGAGTAACCCAATAGCAGTTAGGAGAGTGAGGCTTGACGAAAGATTCATCTGGGTGGCATACAGCCATAATTCAAACGTGAGGGCCACGACTTCGGGCGTGGATTTCAGCATAGAACTTCGAGCAAGCATTCCAATCTCGGAAGGAAAAGGAATTGTCGGATGGACGATGATTGTAGACGCACTGTCGACGAATTTAATGAGGGAATTGAAGCCAGACGAGGTTTTAGGTTGTTCATGATGCAACACAGCGTGTGCGAACGAGCGAAACCAGGGCCAGGCTCGCAACCAATGGGTAGATAGTAGGTCGTGACAATCTGCGTCACCGCTACGAACAGTTTTGGATGTCTTGACCAATGTGGAAAAGGCCTTTTCTGTGTTCGTATCGAACCGGTCGTAATCAACTCGGACGGGAGGCTTGGGCAGAAATGCTGCTATGAAAACGCTTGTAGTTCTCATAGTACTTCTACAGGATCCTGAGGGTATCGCAGCTTGTGAAATGTGAATATTCTTGAGTTGAAAAGCTGGCACGACTTCAAGTATATCAGTGCTACGAGGCAAAATGATACTTGGCCTTTCGCGACATGCATACCTTCAGAGAAAATATAGCTGTAGCCACACAGCCAAATACTTCCTTTACCTTTTGCAATACCCAGCCTGGCCAGAAAAACGAGCGAAGAAGGATGAAATGTGATGATGGATGATGTGAACGTGTCACTAGTCACTAGTCACGCGGCTGTGACTACTTGAATTTGGGATTTGACGCCCACATGGTCCCACATGAGCATAGGCGGTCAAGACACGCTTGCCGCTCCATGGACCATGATTCGTTCTCACGCATAAAACACTACCTTGATCTAAATAACATTGAGCATACAGTATTTTCTGCACACGAGACTTCGTAAAGACTCAAGAATCAAGAGTATGTACTAAGTTGAAAGGGCGGAGCCTTAGCCTGGGACTTCATCAGTGGTAAAGGCCCGGGAAAGATATTTGAGATGTGAGTCAAATACAGGCAAAGACTCCGCCACCTTAGTAGTGAGTCTGCGATGGGCACAGACTGGCACCAACATCCTAGTCACTGCGACAGTGCCGACATCGTTAGACAATAATACAGGATTGAACAAAAAGAATGATGCTCACTCAGAGTCAGAATAGTTGGCCCGGGCTTTCCCCCTCGCCCTGGTCTTGGGAGTCGTTGACTTCCGCACCGTCGTCGTCTTTGACAGAGACTCTTTGTGCGCTTCAATCCCCGGAATTTTGTCAAAGCACAGTGGGAGCAATGAGGAATCAACCAAGTTCGAGTATGCTTCAGGGGACGGGTTCCAGTGGATCTCCTCCCTTATACCCTTCGCAATCTCGACACACCAGCGTCTGATGTTGACACGAAAATGAGTCTTCGTGTATCGACTTGAAGAGTTTTGGCATCGGCTGCATAATTTCCACGTGCAGTCCCTCTTATTTCCCTCGAAAGTTCGTGCTCCAAATCCTCTAACATTTAGATCCTCTTTGGACGAGATGTGTGAGCGTTTGAGTGAGTCCCATACCTTTCGGGTCACTTCGCAATCATAAATGCATCCTGCAACTTGCATGACAATCCATCGTAATCGAACGTCCCGATAACCGTCAAAATTTACCGGCGGCGAGATACAGAATGAGCTGTGAGAGCTCTTGAAGACGCGAAGAAGGGTGACAGCGTTTTTTTCTGCTTCTGGATGACCCTTCAAAGTCGCCTTGTCTGGTACCTCGGGGTCAGAATCATCAGAATCGACGACTGAAGACGGAGGCGGTGAGTTGACGGAAGCATCATCGTCGGAGTCATCAGGGTCATCGTCGATAAGTTCCTGATATCAGACAGGTTAATATCACAAGCTTCGTGATCAGAAAGAAAGCGACACTCATACCTTGAACCACGGAATTAACTCCCCAGTCTGTTTGTACAGAACGGAGATCCCGATGTGCTTTGCTTGCTCAGAGGCCTTTGCTGGGGGGTTCCATGATCTCTTGAGAAGGTACTCGAACAACTCTATAAAATCCAGGTCGATCATCTCCTGGATAAACTCCGACTGAAGTCCCTTCACGAAGCGAAACGCAGGCCACCCCAAGAGCACTGCGTCGTATATTTTCTCACTAGAAAAACCATTAAGATGTGCCAATACCTATAAGTTCAAGATACTTACGTCTTCTCCGTGTAGACATCCTTCTCCTCCTCATAGAGGAACTCAATCGTATCGAACCAAGCAGCCAAAAGGTCGGAACAATTGTCTGTTTCTTCATCCTCGTCGATCTCCAAGAGAAATCGAAAGAATAAAGGATCATAGGCCACGAGTTCGTCATCCGGATCTCCGAACCGAAGACATGACCGCAACGCATCCAGATCTTTGGCAATAACTCGACTTTTGAACTTGAGTCCTCGCCATCGCAAGGTTTCGAGAAACCGTTGTGTGATTAGGTGATGGGGTATGAGACGCGGATTATTATGAAGAAAGGCGATGGCAAAAATCACGGCCTCACGAGACTCGTTGTCTTCGAGCGCCGAACGCAGGATATGTTCGTATAGTGAGCATAGAGACGGGGGCAACGATGGTAGCGAATCGTCGGGTTTAAGTTTCAGAATTTCTTGGAGCTGTTTTTTGGGAGAGGAGTGATTTTCAAGGAATCGGATGAGGGTGTTCGCATATTCAGTTTGGCCTGATGCCTTCTCGACTAACGTTTCAATGTCCCGGGTCGAAGGCCATGAACTAGGGATCTCCCGGTCCTGGAACGCTTCGCTGGAACGTAGTTTATGAAATCCATTGGTGAGGATATCGCGCACGTGCTGATTGGCAGTGGGATCGCCGTTGAGAAGAAGGAATTTGGTAAACGGAGCAAGCTTGGGGTCACTGAATAGGTCCCAGAGGTCATCTTCAGATCTACTGGAGATAAGAAAGCGAAGGGGGAGATTATCTCTCAATGCTGACGCGACGACCGAGAACACCTCGGTCAGATGATGCGAATGCTTGCAGGCGTCCAAGCCATCAATGAGAACCAACATAGGGCGTGCAGGAATTCCAGCCTCCTGGAGTTGCTGCAACGGCCGAGCAACGAGCTGTTGGAACTGAATATCAAAAGCTGCATCGAGGATGAATGGTTTGGTTTGAATGGCGTTGAAAATGAGACCCCGAAGGTCATCGTTTGTGGAGGCTAGTCCATCAGCGATAGCGAGAGCGAGATATTTGGGACGACGTAGAGCATAGACCTTCCGGTCGAAGAAAAAGCTGGCAGCCAACTCGTTCTGATCGTCCCATAACCTCGCTGCGGTCGTAGCCATGACGGATTTGCCCGTGTTAGGCGGTCCACGCAACCAACACACTCTCGGAGTCTCCCCATCGTTGTCAATGTAGGACAGAGCCCAAGCCTTCAACTCTTCTATGACCTTCGCTTCGGATAGCCCAGGTGGACGTGTTTCAGGTGCGAAGGTCTGGCGACGGAAATGATACGAAAACCGAACTCCTTTGAGGGTCTCTTGGAGACGGTTATGTTCGGGGCCAACTAGATTACCATGCTCAACGTGGTTATCACTTCTACTGCTCAGAACTGGAGACGCACCGCTATGGTAATTGTATTGGTTTCCTGTGATAGCACTCATATTGGCAGAACCCGCGACATGTAATTGTGCATTGGCCAGCGAAGAAACATTTTGTGTGCTGTGAAAGGGCGTCACCGGACGACTGTCTGTCATCTCCGGGGTCGAGATGGGTGGACTGGGAGAGGACATTGTTGATGATGGATGGGAAGCAAAGAATGATTGACTATCGCTTCCACTGTTCAGAGTGACACAGGTATCACTTGATTACTGTGCGCTCCGAATCGGCACCAACGAGGTCGTGAATTACATGGCACCGCACCGTAGTAATTGGCGGGAAGATATCAATTGTGCTGGACACTAAGGGAGACTGAATACGACATACGCACATCGTCGTAACGAAGCTGCCCGGACCAATCGATCACGCACCGCCTCTGGAAAAGACGTTGTCGCTGGGACTCCAGTATGCATTATTTTTGGCAGATGATCTTCGAGGTTCTCACAGCACGGACGAACCTGAGCGATGAAATTTAGTACCATGAAGTGGATCCCCGGGGGTACAAGTGACCGTCTGCGGGACTTTCCTGAATGTTCAACGCAAGGTCAGCAAATGCTTGTTACCTCAGGACGCGAACAAAGCTTCTCGATGCGTCCTGCCAGCCGTCTGAGAATCAGAATGGCCATCACAAATCTGTAAAGCACCCAGTGGGTAAGGCGTCTCTGAAGCCGGATATTGAATGGTTACCTGCCGATCAGACTGAATGGTACGATGAGCAGATAGCCACCCCAAAACATACCAGTCATAGCGAATTGAGACAGCCTCGAGACCATTCCCAGTGGAGATTTCGGATTCCTGGAAATTGGAGCATCAGTGCGGTAGTATGCTAACACTTGGTCCTCACCTTCACCCCAGTGCCCAAGTTCCATTGTAATTCACGCCGGTCACAATTCGCGCCGCCCAGGGTCGTAAACGGTTCTCCCAGTCGATAACCACAAAATCGAGAAAATGGTCCTGGCGGTTCGGGAACAAGAGTTGAGCCGGGCATTTCGGACCTCGGCACTCAAGCCAGTAGCGCCCGCCGCCGGACCTGGGGTAGCCGGGAGAAAGGATCTCGGCTAGACAGCTTCTTGCCCCACATCTACACCCTTCCCCAGGCTTTCGAACCTCACCATCTTGCCTAAGGAGCTCGGGCAGCCTGTTCTCTTAGCTATAATACGAAACTCCTTGTTTCCAGACCAATATCGTACTCAATGCCACATAGAACCTTCCAAGTTCTGAGACGCTCAACGTTGACGTTGGCGACTCGTAGAGATTAACATTGAATGTTAGATCATGGATTATGGTACGAATCAAAAATGGTTATTTCTGCAAGTTTGCAAAACCTCAATTCCCAGAACGGTTTTCCTTAGCTGTCATCTCGTGCATTCCCGTCGCCGCCTGCCTCCAGTCCAAATTGAACATCTTCGCATGAGCAGTAATCATACTGAACCGAACCCAGTAAGGACACGAAGTCAGGAGCTTGAATATCACTTGTCGCTCTCGGTCCGTATGAACAATGTGATCGGCATCCGTTCGCGCCACGGAACAAGACCTTGTCCCGAAAACGACTCGTCGAGATTACGTCGAGATCAGTAGAAGCATACGATATGTTCATCAGATTGCCGGTGAGGTTATTGGCCCAGGATAACGGAATCCCCTTCACTTGCTTCGGTTTCTTCGTGTAATCCAACCAGATGATAGTATGTTCATTCTTGATGATACAGTGTAAGGCATGTTGAAACAAGGGTGGGCTCGAATAAAAATCTTGATAAACGCATTTCCGGAGGAAGGCGAGGTCCAAGGAGGAGGGTTCGCGGGTCTCTTGGATTGTAAGGTATCCTTTCAAACTGGTTCGCCGATAGTGATGAAGTGGCTCTTACTCACCTTGAGCAAGCTTTCGCTTAGCGTTACACTAGAGCCGGTGTTGCTTCTATGCAGACTTTTGACATTGAGTGGAGTAATAGATCTCAAAGCGACATGCGTTGCATCTGTTGAATTTGTGATTCAATTTTAGAGTTCGGCGGTGGGGGCACTGAGAAAGGGTACATATGAGCATGAGGGCCAGCAAAAAAAAAAAAAAAAGAAGAGCGGGGGCTCGGGGACATGCCTTTGGGCTAGTCTAGGACGGAACC